>JAJIYU010006342.1:0-20809 GCA_030144865.1 Tinospora cordifolia
TTTGTGGGTGTTTTTTTTTTTTTTGAAATAGTTTTTATTATTTTTTGTTTTTTTGGTGGGTTTTTTTTGGGGTGTTTGTTGGGGGGGGGGGGGGGGGGGGGGGGGGGGGGGTCAAATGTTGCTGGATGTTGAAGGCTCTCTGGTGTTAGTATACGAAGACATTGATGATACAGTATGATCTTATAAGTTTGTGACTATATGGTGAAACATTATCTATGGTGCTTTTTTGAAGTGATGCATGGATCGATGAAGACACAATCTAGTGTTAATTGTTGGAGCAAGAATAAGAGGGAACTTTTTATTCATACCTCCTCAAAGAGAAAACCATTTGAGAAACTATGGGAAGCTTATAAATTAAGTAAACTTCGATGACTCTTTGATTTTGTCAATAGTTGAACATAATGAGTGCGTTGCTTATAGATGAAGTAAAGTTCTATTAAAGTGCATTATAAAATATATTGATGATCATCAGGTGATTTTAAGCATGTCAAAAACAGTAGTTATTAGAAGAGAATCACCCCAAAACTAATGGAAAGTGGGCTTTTAAGTTAAGGTTATGCATCACCAAGATGGCTACATTGCTCAAGCTAACAAAACAATAGTTGTTAGAACTTTAATTGAAATTATATTATCTTGTAATTTAAGTATAATTTTGCATTATCCTTTGGCATTTGGTAAAGTTCCAAATTTGTCCAGTTAACTTTGTCGGCTTGTTTTTTAAATCACCGGGATTTGTGCTTGTAAAATGTCAGTATATTATATAATTTGCAACATAATCAATTTATATTTCAGGGAAAGAAGTTACTGATGATGTGAACAGGACCATTTAAGAAGCAGCTATTGGAAGGAGAATGATAGGAGCATAACATTGGATTTTTCCTCCTTTTGGCTTTGAAGTAATCAGGTACGTTCATAATAATGGGTTTTGATGTTCTTTTTTATTCCAAAATATGTGCAACTATCTATATCTTCACAACAAAGAAAAACCATGGTTCGGAAAAAAATTAGAGCCGATTTAGATGATCAACTAACTCGGCTCTATTTTCCGAACCATGGAGATAGAGCCGATTTAGATGATCAACTAACAAGTAAAAAAAATTATTCCATTTAAAAAAAAAAAATTAACAAACTCAACGGGCCAAAAAAAAAAAGAAAAGAAAAATCAATGTCTTGATCCCTCAAGTCATCAGGGAGACTAACACATAACATAGTATATGATGGAACAAATATTACTAATTTCATAATTCTGTGTTTCTTGATTGGTAAAGCAATTTTGATATCCATGCCCCATCTTTTTTCTTTTTAATTTTTTTTTATTGATCTATGATAGAATGAAAATTGACATTCTTTGACCTTCCCATGATGAGGAGTTCCTAGATGTTTTGCAATATCATTGTTGCACACACAATTATGCAGTGCTGCTTAAATTGGAGCATGTTTTAGCAGGAAGAAGAAGAAGTTGCTTTGGTCAATTAGGATTCTACACATAGAAACCTATGTAATTTTCTTTCATTGGAGATGGATCATTCTGGATATTTTTGCCAAAAACCTTTGATGAAGTATTTCTTAACTAATGAGAGAATGATGCACACACTTTTCAACAATAAGTTGTTTCTTCCTTTTTAGTTTGATGTTGTTAGAACCTCCAAAAAGAACTGATCCCTTTACTGTTTCGGATTGTGATGCATGACAACAATTTTCTTGCTGCAAGCTATATGTTAGCCTGTTTGAGCTAGAGATTTGACCTGCACCAATGAGAAGTAATTCATGAACATATTTTAAACTTTTGTGATATGTTGGCATAAATTATTCTTTGAGATTATACCTAATGAGATGGTTTTAATTGGAAAAGGGCCAACCGGTTGCAGTGCTCTCATTCTGGAAGGGAAGACTGATGGGCTTCTGGTTTTACAAACATATTCATCTAGAAGTAGTGTTCCATTTTTACTATCCTTTTTAATATAATCTTTCCAAGTAGGGAGCAGGGTTGCTAGATAGAATCTTATTAGGAAATTTTGTGAAAGAGGCAAACCTACGAAGGGACTACTGTAATTTGAATTCTAGTTATATTCAGATTGGTTTTTCTTGATCTTGGAGGTGCAGGCTGTTGTCTATTAACATAGTTTAGATACTCTCCAACTTGATAAAATACTTGTGGAGGTCATGATAAGTTAAGAGGAAGGATATTTGATAGATTGCTATGAGAATGATTTACTTGGTTGCACACAAATAGGGGCAGATTGGTGGTCCATTATTCATTGAAAAATTAATTTTTATTGGATCAGATATTCTGATGACATGTAAGTGACAATCTGTGTCTATTCTCATTTGGGAGTTGAAGGGGTTTTTTTTTTTCTTTCTTTTTTCATCGATATCTTTTGAATGAGAACTATTTACACTCAACTTTTTCTCTTTCCACCACAATAAACAATTTTAATTTATTTTATGTTCTACACCTTTTTTGTTCCCTTTTTGTCCATAATATTTCACCATGGAAGCTGCTTTTAACACAATTTTTTTAGACACCATAATAAATATTTATTTATTTTTTAGTTTTTCCTTTCTTATTTATTTTTATTTTTTTTATTTAATTTTGTTTTTTTTTTTTTTACTTTTGTCTCCATCATCTGATACTATCCCCACCCACCAAGTCACTTATCACAATAGCACTTTTTCTCATTATTTCATGAGGGTAATCTTTAATTTATTATTACTTTTTTACTTTCATATGCATTTTGTTTTTTAAAATTTTTCATCATTTAACAACACCACTCTTTTTTAGAAAAGAAACTAAATAATATATTATATTGATAATTGTCTAGATGAGATATCTGAACAAAGCATACTATTACAAAATCCACTTATCACATGATATTTTCCTTATTACATAGCCATTCCTCAAACTTGTAGCCAGCCCTTCCCCAGTTTTGTTACAGAGATCCAAGTTGTAAACAAAATGTTGGATTTCTCCCAAATAAGCCATTCCAATTTACTTTTATACAAAAAAAAAAAGTCCATCATTTCTTTCCTCCTAGATACAATACCAAACAACAAACAAAACGACTTTCCAATATTGCTGAATTTTAGAGGTTACGACTATTTCAGGACTTTGGAACAGATTCTCTGTAGGCGGTGGGACTATGCTTCTATGCATCTGGTTCCACCAACTCCACACTCCACACCCTCTGCATCACTCTACATTCCCCGAAGAGGGGTTGAATTGTTTTCGAACTATTCCTGCACATGATACAGATTGAAGGATTTAGATAATGTTGAGGAAAGCATTTTTTATGGTTATTTGCTGTGTTTAGCTTTCGAAGACTAATTAGCCAGGCTAAAATACGCGCTTTTGTAGGGACTTTTGTCTTCCAAATGAACTCTGCTGGGGCATTCAAATGAGAGGTCGATTCGTCATTCATCTTTGTAGTAAAGGACCGAATTGAAAAAACTGTTATTCTCCTCCCCACACCACAGCGGCCTGTCACCTTCATTTGTGTCTCTAAGCTGAAAATTGTGAAGAGTAGACAATAATTCACTCAATTCAGCCAAGTATCCTTCTCCTATACTGCTGTGAAGATCCAAATTCCATCCCCAATGCAATCTGTCTCCCTCTATGGTGCGAGTTGTTAAAGCAGATATCGACGCATCAGGTTTGGTGGATTGCCTGTATACTAGAGGAAATTGGTCTTTTAGTCTTCTTGTACCACACTAGTAATCCCTCTAGAAGTCCACCTTGTCCCCTCTTCCTACCTTCCATAAACCTCTCGTATATGTTGTGAATATTCTTCCATGGAGACCGGTGACTACTACTCCTTTTTAGCTGCTTCTTGGCCATGAGCCTTTGCCCCATGTATGCTCTTGACTATCCATGGCCACAATGTCATTGGTTTCTCCTACATGCGCTACAACCATTTACCCCTGCGGGCCGTATTTCTCTTCACCAGCCCCCCCAATGCCTAAACATCCACGAGTTATGTCTTTGCATACCTGATTACCAGATTGTGTCCACGGTGATCCTCTTTATGATGCCATAGAAAATCTCTCATACATTTCTCGATCATAGCAGCCACCTTCTTTGGCATTCGAAATATGAACATAAAATATGTTGGCAATGCTTCCAAGACTTATTTAAGGAGTCTACCTCCTTTTGAGAGGCAACTCTTTTTCCGCCCGGCTATTCTTCTTTTAATAGTCTGAACCAGTGGATCCCAAAATCTAGTCATGTTATAAATCTGGATAGTGCATTGACCATTTTCCAGGTGATATTATTAGACCCATAGCCAATCTATTCACTGTTTCTTCCTCCAGATTTATGCCCAGCAATTGAATTTTCTTCCTGTTGATATCTGGCTCTGTCAGGAAGGAAAAAACATTGAGAGATTCCATAACTGTGTTTATTTCCTCCTTCCTGTTTTGCAGAAAAATCAGGCGATCATTGGTGAACAAAAGTTGAGTAAGTTGGATTCTCTTTTTGCCCACCAACATACCCTCCAACCTCCCAACCTCAACTGCTTGCTCTAGAATTCTTGTAAGAGAGTCTACTACTATTGTGTACAGAAACAAGGAAAGCGGATCTCCTTGCCATAAGCCTCTCTGTGCATCGAACTTCCCTTTAGGATGACCATTGATGAATACTGAGTAATTAACTGTCTGCAGGCACACTTTGATCCATCTTCTCCATCTCTCTCCAAAGGCTTTTGCTCCAGCACGAACTCCAGGTAAATCCAACGAACAAAATCATATGCTTTTGCAAAATCCACTTTCAGTAATAGCCCTTCTTTGCCTCTAGTTCTACAGTCTTCCATGGCTTCGTTGGCAATCAAGATGGCATCCGTTATTTGACAGTCTTTGACAAAAGCCATTTGCTGTTGACTTATTGGATAATGTCTTAGCTATGATCTTGTATATGTTTGCTGTGAGACTTATAGGCCGAAAGTCTTCTACCTTCATTGGATTGTGCTTCTTCAGAAGAAGACAGATGTAGGTCTAGTTCACCTTCCTATTAATAATGGTGTCCTTGTGGGACTCTTGCAAACGTGCTATAATATCTGTTTTAAACACATCCCAGACGTGTTGGAAAAATACCATAGTAAAGCCATTTGGACCGGGAGCCTTTCTTCCATTGTAGCTAAACACCGCTTCCTTTATCTCATCTTCTTCAAATTCCCTCTCCAACCATTGACTCTCTGCTTCTGATATGCCTTTCCATTGCACTCCATGAATCCCCCACTTCATGTTAGATTTCTCTTGAAATAAGTCACCAAAGTAATTAATAATAAGGTTTTATATAGTTGTGTCATCTTCCAAGAGATTTTCAGATTTGTCTTCTAATTTTAATATCATGTTTTTGGATTTCTGCAAAGATAGAATTTTGTGAAAATATTTTGAGTTAACATCCCCTTCCTTTGCCCACTTCATCTTGACTCGCTGCCTGCTCTTCTTGTCCTGTCTGCATTCTAGAAGGTGAATTTCCTCAATCAGTTTCTTTCTTTCATCGAGAATCTTCGGGAGATCTTCTGTTTTCACCTTCTTGTCCAGCTGCCGTAAGGACTCCATTAGCTCAAGTCTCCTAGCTTCTTCCTCCTCTGTCTGCCCCTTGCTCCAATTTCTTAACTTTTCTTTTAAGTTTTGAAGCTTTACCATTATCTTGTACCCCGCCCATCCCCTGCTTTGATACGCATCCCATTCTTGTTGCACCATCTCTTTAAACTTTGTTTGTTGGAGCCATATGTTTTCGAAGTGAAACGGAGTAGGCCCCATTTTGCTTCCTCTGTGTTCAGCAGAATTGGCCAGTGATCAGAAGTTATTCTTTGCAATCCCATACCTTTTAATGCCAAATGTATCTCCCCATTCATTGTTATATAGGGACCTGTCTAACTTGGACATGGCAGGCCTATCATGACTGTTACTCCATGTGTAATGCAGATTGCTGATCTATGGTTCCCGTAAATTCTTCTTATGAATCCATTCATCGAACATTTGCATAATTTTAGAGGTTTGTCTTTAGTTCTTGATTTCTTCCATGTGGCGCACCATATTAAAGTCACCTCGTATGCACCAAGGGCCTTGAATGTTTGATGAAATGGCTGCCAATTCAGTCAAACATCCTTCGCGGCCCTCCTTCTCACACGACCTGTAGACGACAGTATACCACCATTCTGTGTCTTCATTGCCTTTAACTATTATTATTTAAGGAATACATCCCTTCCCACTTCTCTTGCACCACGTTCCTGTTGTCCCATGATATAAGGATGCCCTTGCTGATTCGACTACGGGAATGGAGACCTAGTCCACAAATCTCTTTTTCCACAGGTCTGCTATTAGAGTGTGGTCAACCACTACCTTTTTGGTTTCTTGGACGACTATCAAATCTGCCTTTGCAGTTGCTATAGTCTTCCTAACGAGCCTTCTCTTGGTCTGAGACCCGCAACCATGGATATTTCAACTCAATATCTTCATAACGACAAGCTGACCCCTTTTCATCCACCCGAACCTATTGCATTGCGATCAATTTGGACTTGATCGATATTAGGAATTCTCAAACTCTCTCGAATTCCATCTCCTAAGTACTCTTCTTCATTTTGTTGTATCCATTGTCCTTTATCATTTGTTCTTCCCCATCTGGAAAGCTGCTTTGCTGACTCTGTGTGGACTTCTGCCATGATTTGTTATGGCCTCGCTTAGTGCGTAGAGTAGGAGGTACGACATTTGACCTAGAACTTTTTGCTCCACTAGAAGATTGAAGAGGAGGATAAAAATAACGTTGAGTGCATACTTGATTGTATTCTTTGTCTTCTGGTTGGTCCGGTTTGCTCATCGTTCCAATGGCCATCTCCCTAGGATCCTCGTCTGTGAGTTGGGTTTCAGTAACCTACTTTGATTCAGTCTGGGGTATGTAGTCATGGTAGTCTAAATCAGTGTGCAGGTCTGATTTAGTAGTGTCAGCTTGGGCTTCCCAGTGAGCCAGGATCCCATCCCTATTTCGTTCACTGGCCTTGCCCTTTCTTTTATAAACTTTAAGATTTACTCGGTCCATTTGTTGCTCATTATTTTGGCCCGGTCCTTGAGTGGGCCTCCTCTTCAGACTCATTTCTTGTAACATTGCAGTGGACTTGTCCATCTTTGCAATTTGCCCTAAACTTCTTCCATGCTCCTTATTGGGCTTGCTGTGGTGAAGGTTCTTGATCCAATCATCCTGGCCTGAGTCATTGTGTTGATCGACCCTAGTCCACTCCGTCTCAATTCCATTTCCCTTCCAACGTTCAGCTGGCCCGTCATGATGGTCCGCTTCGTTAGGAATAGGTGGCCATCTGCCATTGCCTATGACATCTACCTCACCTACCCCGCTGTCGGACGACCTTCTGCTCGCAGGCGTTCTGTCCTCTTCTTCCTTGAGCCGTGAGTCTTCATCATCACTGCTCGGAATTTCAATTTTTGAGCTCCTCTAGTTGTTGGCATTTGTTATTTCTTCCAGGTGATTTTTTGGCGAACGCTTCCAGGTGCTACTGCTGAAGATCTTTCACTTCCAGGCCTCCCAGTTTCTTTCAATTTCCACTAGCTTGTGCTCCTAGACTCCGCTATCATCGTAGATGTCAAATTCCTTTGGAAAGAAACTAGAATCATGTCCTTTCAATCTGAAGAACGCCATCTCCATTAAAGAGTTTGACATTGTGATGTGTGCTATATTTAGTAACCCGCTGCATGCCTCCCCTATTTTGTTGAATGTCTAAATGTTCCAATCCTGCTGCCTTATTCTTTCAATTCCCATCCAACTGTTTGTGCATGCTACTTGAGCTCCATTGTAGGACAAATCTTCTCTCCATTCCTTGAAATAGAATCCCCCGAGCAAGTTTTGATACTTTTGGGTTTGAAGCATTTTTGCGTTGGTTTCCTCGTAACAAAATATCAAACTTTGGGCCACATCTAGTTGTCGGAAATGAATATCCCTTTTCAACAGTTGACGGATTGATTTTTCCACGACCCTCCATGGTGTTTCATCTGAAGTCTGAATAATAAGGAACTTCTTTGCATCTTGATCTCGTCATCCTCGCTCTTGATGCCTCTGTTGTTTTCCTCCTACACTCATGTTTCGCTTTAGGCTTCCTTTCCCTTCTGGGTCACACATTCACGGGCCTTTGTTCCTTTTGTCTTCATCCGCCTTCTTCTGCGCCTCCTCTACTTCTAGTTGTCTCGTCTTTTTGCGATGGATGTCCTTCTGTTGTCTTGTTACTACTTCTTGGACAATTGTATCCATCGCTTTCTAAAGGTTGTGCCATGCTTCTATCGTTCGTTCCTCTGATATCACAATGCTTTGGTGTTGGCTATTCACCATTTTTGTCAGTTTAATAAATCGACTGTTGTCATTTACCAGAACTTCCATGATGATCATGAAACCTTTGCCTCGGAAGATGCCTGTGTCCCTGTAGCTTTCGTTCCTCTTCAGCAACTTCTCTACCCTCGTCTTCATCCAGGATATTGCTTCCCTACTCACTGCAATGGGATAATGTCGATTTCTTGTGATCTCTTGTAGCACCGTCTCTTGGCTATCCTTGGTAAAGCAAATCGAAAAGAATTTATGTTTAGTTGGAAAAGATACATAATGCCATTCCCCATTCGATGATTTTCTCACTTGGCATATATTGCCTTGACCAGCGTCTGGATGATCATTCCTTATTCTCGCGTGAAGTTGACTGGGATAATAGGCTTCCTGTCTTCTTTTGTCGTTTTGGGAGTTACTAACCATTTTCTTCCTTTTGACTAGCGTCCTTCCATCATCCTTAGCTTGTGCCATCTGCAATGTGAGAACATTCTTCCAAGTTGTTCCTGTAGGTTTTCCTACATGTATGGTCTTTGTTAGGGGTGACAATTCGTGTCATCGTGTCATAAATGAGTCGTGTCATAAATGGGTCGTGTTATAAACGAGTCGTGTCATATATATTTTAAACGGGTCGTGTCGTAAATGGGTCGTGTTGCAACCGTATTTATAATCGTGTACCTGTATATGACCTATTTAACTTTTTATAATTAATTTTTAAAATAAATTTTTATAAAAAATATTAATAAAAATATAAAATATATTAAAAATAAATTAAAATTTTCAAAAATTATATCTAAAAATAAATAAATAAATTACATTATCAACAAATTAATAAATATATTAATTTTAAATAAACTTATTTATAGTTTATCTCTTAACTTATGCATAATCGTGTTAAACGTGTCATTTTCGGGTTTATCAGGTTAACCTGTTTATGACTCGCATTTAGTCGTGTCTAATCGTGTTTGACCCGTTTTGACCCAAACCCGTTTATGTTAAACCCAAACCTGTTAACTTCGTGTCGTGTTCGTGTCGGGTTATCGTGTCGTGTCACAAATTGCCACCCCTAGTCTTTGTGGTAGCCATCTCATTGTACCCCCAGCTATGACTCCTAATCCTTCTATTTTCCAAGCTATTTTCATGCTGGTCTTCATAATGAGTCCCAAGTCTTGTAACTACCCGTTTCCTGTTCCTCTCGCCATTCCTCTCCTCCCATATTTGATTGTTGCTCACCCTTCATCGGTCTTTTAAGAGTTTGTCGTTGACATTTCTTTGCAACCCAAGCCTTTGTGAACACCCTTCCGTCGTATTCCGGTCTCCATTCACCCGACGTCTTTCGTTCTCTTTCCACCCTCTGGTCTTTTTTCGTCCACCGTTCGCCATAGCTATGGGGTGTCTAGCAACACCACTCTTTTGCACATAAGTATTATGTAATCTCTGATGTTAATTTATTTATACAATTTGATATTAATATTAATACTATGCTATAAATATTTTCACTTTTTGTTGAACTCACTTTGAAATAAATGTTATTTTATATGCAACAAAATGTGCTACTCCAATTTTGAATAAAATTAACGGGTAAATATGTTGACATCAATAGTAAACATCAAAGTTGGAAGTTTGATATTCTTTTAACACTAAAAATAGTTAAATAATTTAATTGTTCGTGATAAAAATTTAAAATTATCGTTATTTTTTTTATTTTAACTATTTGTTTAATAATTTAAAATTTTATATTTTAATACAACTGAAGGTTTAAATGGAAGCCATTTCTCTTAATTTGGTTTAAAAAAAAAAGATGTGATGATAAGGTTAAAAACAACAACCACCTTTCTTTTAACATGATAGTAACGTCAAAAAAGGGGTGCTCTTGTTTGATGGTAAGGTTAAAAAATGGTTCAAAAAGAAAGTAATAAAATAGGTGTAAAGAGGAATTTTTGGGTATGAATATTTAGTAAAGTAATAACTGAAGTAATTGGACAATAATTTATTTTAATGATAGTAAAACGATAAATGTAAATTGATGTATATAGGAAAATAGATGGTGCATCTAGTAAGTACCTTTTGGCATACATCATAACTTGAACATTTTAATCATCCTGCATGTATAGGGGTGGCAATTCGGGTCATGGTACGATAACCCGAACCAAATACAACAAAGTTAACAGGTTTGGGTTTCACATAAATGAATTTAAGCCAAAACAAGTTAAACACGATTAAATACAACTAAATTTTAAGTCATAAATATGTTAACTTCTTAAATGCGAAAATGACTTGTTTAACACGATTAAAGACAAGTTAAGAAACATAGGTTATTATAAAATTAATGCATTTATTAATATGTTGATGACACAATTTCTTTTTTCTTTTTAATTAATTTTCAAGAATTTTTTTAATTTAATTTATTTTTTAATAAATTATCTATGTTTTGCATTTTTATTAATATTTTGTGAATTCAAATTGGTTACTATTGGCAACAAACAAAAATTTGATTTCACCTTAACCTTCGACCTTTGACAATTAGAATTAATTCAAAGAGTTTGAGAAATTCGAAATAATTTTTGTAAAAATTTGTTAGCTAAGAAAATTAAAAAAAAAAAAAAGAACTATGTAAATACTAAAATTTTCACAATGTTTATTAAAAACGATGAAAACAAACATAATTAAATAGATTTTGCATATAAAAGTATGTATGTAATGGTTTCAAAGATGCATTTTAACATTAATAATGTTTGATGCACATCGTGCATGTTAATTTTAAACTATTATAAAAAAAGAAAGAAAAGAAGACTTATTGTCAAATCCTAATGGTTGTGCAGACATAAACCCAAGTTCAAAGATCACTGGCTCATAGTCGTTGCAAGCGTAAGTATATTTGATCTTTTCTATCGTTTACAATTGACAACGATCATTTCTCATTCTTCTCTCAATACCTCTCTTTTTATGCTCTCAACTTATTTTTTTCTTTTCTTTCTTCTCTCTATTGTCTCTCCTTTAAGCTAAACTCGTTCATTTTTCTCTTGGATAGCCAATCACGAGTTGCACATATCTTGCCTCCAATATTCTTCATTATAGAGAGAAAGTTTTTTCATTTTTTATTACGATATTTATGATTATACAGAAGAATCTCTGTGTACTACATAAATTTTTTCATAAAAAAATGTCATTTTTTTTATAGCTTTTATACATTTTTTTCTAGAAAAGTCATAAACTTCAATTATAGTTGAACTTTGCTGATTTTTTCAAAGATTTTGATTAAATTTAATAATTTTACAGTTATTGGTGAATGTCGCTTTGATCGTCTAAATTACCTAATCAATTTGGCTGACTTTGTTAAAATTCAGCTAATTTTCATACTATAGGCTTGACCTTGTGGCTCAGTTTCGGAATTTGTGTTCTAGCTGCAACAGTAGCACCACATAATTTGTGAAGGAAAACTGTTTCTCTGGCACCAGATTCGGTTTTGCTGAAAACTTGTATGTCTAATTTATTTTATCAGAACATTTTAGCATTTAGTATTTGGTCGAGCTCTAAATTCTATATGATTTTCTTAGATTATTGACCGAAAATTTTTATTTTGACCTCGTGTCTTTGAAGTCTGCTCTCATTGTGCATGCATAAAATTCATTTCCTTTTTTCTTTCTTTCTTTTCTTTTTATTTTTTCTTCTTTCCTTTTTTATTATTTATTTATTTATTTATTTGTTTTGATGTTTTCATCTTTTTCAATGCACATGCCTTACCTTCTTAATTTATAGGTTTGTCTAAACTCATTGGTTAGGGTTCCTCATTCTCTAAATATGGGCTATCCTCATCTCAAACAGGCAAATATTAGTCAAATGACTCAAACCCTTTTTAGGCATAACACACTTTTATGATGGATTCAGTGCAAAAGCACAATGGCTTGCTTTCAATACTTAGGTTCAAGTATAGATGAGAAAAATGGGGAGAATGGCAGTTCCAAAGTTGATTATTGGTAAAAATGAGTGTTATTGCTGTATTGCACTACAGCAATATTATTAGTATTATCAAGGCACCAAGGTGATATGTAAAAGATTTGCCTTGTCTAGGTGATGACAAGGCGTGGCTTAGGCAAAGCCAAAGTGTGGCCTAGGTGACAAAAATATATATTTATAGGTACCTAAATAATTAATCATTTTTTAAGTCCCTGGATGATTCATATTTGTTTACAAAATTATATATATCTAACTGCATTTTACACTTAATGTTAAAAAATTCATAAAATGATAAAACACACTTAATTTTGATTAGAATAATGTCCATAAGACATTAATTGGTGCCACAAAATACATTATCCAAGAGATTTGACAAAATTGGAACATTTCCCCTTTGTTATACAAAAAGAGAATATCTATTGCTGGAGGATTGTCAATGACTGCCAAAAATGTCAATGATGGTTTTTTGCTGGAGCAAACTGAAAGAATGGGCTTAGGGTGAGAAAAATTTGAAGGTTTGTAATTGAAAGGCGACTTTGTTTATAAAAACTATTTTTGGAATTAGAGAAAACTTCTAAATTTTTTGATGCTTGCACAATCCCCCACAGCCTAACTGTTATGACCTGCCTTTGTTGTGTGTTTGTGTTTATAGTGTTTTCAGCTTGTTGAATTATTTTTATTGTGTTTTTTTTTCTTTTGCAGAAGTGATCTGATGGATAATCAATCTTTAAGATGCTTGACAAACAGTATTTCCCATTTCATTCATCTAGTATCGTCCCAGACTTTAAGGGCTATGCCTATTCAGAAGGACTACAGGAATATGGTTGACTCATTAAAACTTTTGAAGCCAGTGATTGATGAAGTTATTGATTCCAAAACAATGTTGGATGAGAAACTAAGAAAAGAAATTGAGGAACTTGATGTGACTGTTAATGAAGCTAGAGATTTCATGGAGAAATGGAATCCAAGGATGAGCAAAATATGCAGTGTAAGTTTCACTTCTGAGTTCTGAATATTCCTTTGCTTTGATAGAGTACTTCTATTCCAGTTGATGGAAAACTGAAAAGCAATCAGTCTGGTTTTGTAATCAAGTAAATGGTTTCGGTGGCAGTGCACCACAACTGGGAAATGACCTAAACTCAACTTAATTAAGCTTTCTGTGAACTACATCTCTTTGGAGGCAAAAGTTGGCTCTATAGTCTTAATGCCTGCAGTATAAAAAATGTCAAATCTATTGAATCTGTAGAGTTTGTGGTTTTGTTTTTAGTTTCAAAATCTCGAATCATGGAGGTGCTATTGTGAGAAATTAAAAACCCATGCAGATAAAATCATTTTGGTGCTATCTGCTCTCAGCAATAGTGTGTTTTTTATTAGTCTCTTGATGTTGTTGTCTTTGATAACTTCAGGTTCTACAGAGTGGGCCACTGGCAATGAGGGTTCAGTGTTGTTCGCTGGAAATTTGTCATGCACTATGCAGGTTGCTGGAGTCTTCTACATTTTCTCTACAGTTAGCTTCTGTTCAGGTACTTGCATAATCATAAGAGTTATTAAATCTCCTCCATGCACTCTTATTTGAAGATAATAAAGTTTTTCAGCAGTCAATCACTGAACTTGAGTACATATTTTTGTTCTTTTAATTTGTTGACAATTGAATTTTACTAGAATGAAGCCTGGTTGTGGGGGCTTATTATGGTGAATTATCTGCAGCGTTGTATGCAGGAATTGCAGTTCTTAGAGCAGGAAAGAATATCAGATGTAATAGAAGTTGCTATAAGAGATCAAAAGGATAGCATTAAGCCTTGTGCTTCACATCTAACTAAGGTTGTTGAGTCACTTGGGCTGACGTCTAATCAGGACTTGCTAATGGAGAGTGTGGCCTTGGAAAAGGAAAGGTTAAAATCTACCCAGAAGCAAAGTAAAGAGGAATTAGATCTCTTTGATCAGATTATGTATCTGATTGGTCAAATTCGTGATTACATGGCCAAACATGAGCAATTTGAGATTATAAATGATCTACTTGTGCCTCCATATTTTCGATGTCCTTTGTCATTAGAGCTGATGTTGGATCCTGTGATTGTGGCATCTGGACAGACCTATGAGAGGGCTTACATCCAGAAGTGGTTAGATCATGGGCTTACTGTTTGCCCCAAAACCGGTCAAACTCTTGCACATACAAATCTTATCCCAAACTACACAGTTAAGGCTCTAATTGCAAATTGGTGTGATGAGAACAATATAAGGTTTTTTGATAGTGCCAATAATGGTAATGGTGGTATCTCAAATTTTATATCCCGTCATGTTTCTCCCCAAGATTTATTCCGTTCTGACAGCTATCGAGGCTGCGTTCATGATAACAGTTGCACTTCGAGATCCTGTCTTACTTCAAGATCATCTGTTAAAGCTTTAGCTGGCTCTCAAAAGGAAAGGTTTGAGGTAACGTCTAAGTACGATGAAGAATATTCCAATGCAGCCCAAACAAAGATGACTTCAAAGTGCAATCGGCCATCTCCAGGACAATCATATGTTCACAGTAGGAGCGAATCAACCTCAAGTGTCATTTCAAGTGTTGAGTTTTTGCCCACATCATTTGCTGCAGCTACTACTGAAATGTCTGGCATATTGAGCAAGCACAAAAATCTAAATGAACTCTCGGGAGAAGTTTCATCAGAATTTCCAGTTTCTTCTGCGAGTAAAGAATCAGGATTTTCTCCATGCCTCTCTAGTAATCAAAATTGCACCTCCAAAGCAAGAGAATCTTCAGTTGAGAACACTGGTGGGAACTATCAGAAGAAACTTTCATTTCCATTTCCAGACTCGGGTTTAGATAATTTGACCACTGCTTCCCATGTTGAGGCTCTGATGGAGGATTTAAAAAGTGAGTCAAATGAAGCACAAACTACTGCTGCAGCAGAACTTCGGCTTTTAGCAAAGCACAATATGGAGAACCGTTTGATTATTGCAGAATGTGGAGCTATTCCTCCTCTTGTCTCATTATTATATTCAGTGGCAAAGCTGACCCAAGAGCATGCAGTCACTGCATTGTTGAATCTATCCATTAATGACAAAAATAAGGTGATGATTGCAGAAGCAGGGGCAATAGAACCGCTAATTCATGTTCTAGAGACAGGAAATGCAGGGGCCAAAGAGAATGCCGCTGCTACAATGTTCAGCATCTCTGTTTTGGAAGAATACAAGATCAAAATTGGACGTTCTGGTGCAATTAAAGTGCTGGTGGACCTCCTGGGTTCAGGCACCCTTAGAGGGAAGAAAGATGCTGCTACTGCTTTGTTCAACCTATCAATATTTCATGAGAACAAAGCACGAATTGTCCAGGCTGGGGCGGTGAAGTATCTAATTGAGCTAATGGACCCTGACACTGGAATGATTGACAAGGCTGTTGCTCTTCTTGCAAACTTATCAACAGTTCCAGAGGGGCGGTTAGCTATAACTCGGGAAGGTGGCATCCCGCTACTTGTTGAAGTTCTGGAAACAGGTTCTCAAAGAGGAAAAGAAAATGCTGCCTCCATCCTATTGCAACTATGCATTAATAATCAGAAGTTTTGTAGCCTTGTCCTTCAAGAAGGAGCGGTGCCACCTCTTGTAGCCCTATCTCAATCTGGCACGCCAAGAGCAAAAGAAAAGGTACATTTCACGTCCGACTGATGCTTACATAACAGAAACCTTAGTCATCCATTTTTCACTTAGTTCATGTAAATATTTGACCAACAAATGCTAATTTGGATTTAGAATTTGCATTATTTTGTTGCTCATTTGTTGCAATTATTCAGTGACCTTAGTTCTAGAGCAAGATATTTTAATTTATATGATGAAATGGTTGCAGAACATTAGTAAAAACCACGTAAAAGCGAAAACGTTTCCGACCCATAAAAGGGATTAACTTATGAGAAACTGGGCTGGTTCATTTAGGGAAAATTCAAAAAAATAGACTTCTGTTGATTTTCTCAATAAATTATTTTGATTTGTATACTTTAACTGCATTCTTGTAGGCACAGCAACTTCTGAGTCATTTCCGAAACCAGAGAGAGGGTGCGACTGGAAAGTTAAAATCGTGAAGGTCATCAAGCTTCAAATTCTTGTGGATCCCATGCAATGCTCCAAGTTTTCCTGATAAGGCTTGTCCATTTAGCTTTGTTTTTTTCTTTCCTTTTTTTTATTGGTTTTTTGTTGTCAATCCCAAGGCAAAGGTGCTTCACCGTTCTTTCCACGGACTATGTTGTTCTGTACTCTGCATTACTGAAATCATGCAACCCTTTCTGCATAGAGTATGGACAGAATGGATCAGAAAAATGATTCAGTGCTCAAACTTTTCTTAGTTTGCAGAGGCGAAGACCCTGCAGAGAATGGAACTTGATCTTGGAAAAAAGAGGTTTTGGGTATTATACTAGGGATTCAAGCTGTTATAGCGGATGCATGTGTATATTCTTTGAACTCCATTAATGTATTCCACTTCGTAATCTGTCTTATACATGTTTTTATTCTTTCAAATATGCAAATGTGCACAAGTAGGAAGATTACTATGGTTTTGGTCTCTGGATCTAATTGTTCTTATTGCAACTATGTACTTACAAACTCAACAAAAGTGAAAGATTGATGATCATGATGGAGGCAAATCAAGCTTCAAAACTCTACTTTTTCTTCTTAAGTCAAACAATTCTTTTGCTTTACCTTTATAAGGCAATTGTCCTTCTCTTTTCCTAGAGAGTGGATTGTCCTGCATTTAACTGTGGGTCATAGTCCATTGATGTCTTTAACTATTACATTTTGTTCTACTTTCAAACCCTTTACAAACAAATGTTCATGATTGTCCTCCATTGATGAACAATAGTATAAATATAAAAATATTAAAAAAAAAAATAGAAATGGTGTAAATTAAGTTAGAAAATGAGTTACTTTTTGTTGTTGGTTTTACATGAAAATGGTATAAAAATATTCTAAGATGCCCTAAGTCCATGTTATGTCAATTCATCCCTTTAACCCGCCCATGGTTAGACTCAAAATTCATCATGATGCACAGAAAGAAAGTTCAAATACATGCTGCAAGTCAGAATATAATTTCTTACGAAAGTAATAGTTTTAAGCAGTTATGCCCAGGAGGGAAATTGTCCACAAATCTTTACGTATGATTTCAAGAACTTCGTTACTATTTTTATAACTTTGACCAGTTTTGTTGGTGTACTTTTGCTTTATTAGCAAAAGTAAACCACTATGTAAATATTAGCAAAGTTAGAAAAAGCCCACAACTCCAAGAAACTTTTTTCAGTAACCTTTGAAGCCTTTTTAATGAGATGTGTCCCACTATGTAATATCTTGTGCCACAATACATAAGATTTTTCATCAATAATGTTTTGCTTTATATCATTGTTCACATGCATGGTTAAAATATTATCCTCATAGGTAGGGTCCAAATGTAATTTATAAAGTTCATCAACTAGGGTCTCAATACCAATAACAAGAAGATTTTTGGATAAAGTGAAACTTTTCTAATAAAATTCACAAAATAAATTGAACCTAAGCTAAAACAATATCTTGAAGTACTCTTCATGTCATCAATTGATGTAGCACATTGACTATCTCAAAATCTAATCAAATTGAAGTTTTGAAACTTTTCAAATTTCACACCATAATCAATAGTATCTTTGGCGTATCTTAATATTCTTTTTGTTGTCTCATATGCACTAGGCTAGCACAATGCATATCAAGATAAACAGACTTACAATAGAATGTCTAGCCTTGTTGTGAGACACATTAGGCATCTAATCAAGCTTTTATAATAACCTTCATCAAATTTATTAGTACCATTTTCCTTGCTCAGCTTTTCTTTTTTGATTCATTGCTGTTCTTATTGCTTTGCACTCCTCCTAAAATTCTTTCAATATTTCTTTTGCATACTTCTTTTGATAGATAGGCACTCGATTTTGGCCTTGTTTGATTTCCATCCAAGAGAAAAAGGTCATAAGACCAAGCTGTGTCATTTTAAAAACCTGCATCATATTGCTTTTTTGAACTCCTCAACCAACCTTGTATTATTTCCTATCACCAAAAGATCATCAATATAGAGGGACACTAGGAGAAAATCATCAATCGCCCTAATATTTTGACGTAAAGAGTGGAATTTGATTAGCTTTTTATAAAGCCTAGGCTCAACAAATATTCATCTATCCTGCTATACCAAGCTCTTAGCACTTGTTTTAGGCCATAGAAAGCGCTCTTGAGCAGGTAGGCTTTATCTACTTCACCTTGCTTCACAAATCCCTCGAGTTGCTCCATATATATTTCTTCCTGTAGTACACCATTTAGAAAGGCTGATTTCACATCTATTATCTTTCTTCAAAATCAACTCCCAACTTAAGGCTTTAGATAATAAAACTCCATTTGAGGCAAATGAAGAAAGACTCTGCCCAAACTTGTTTGGCAATTCCTTCTCATGCAACATACATCTAGCCATCTCTATGTTGATTTGTTTCTTCTTTCACTAATTCCATTTTGTTATGGAGTGTAAGGAGCTATGAGTTGATGTTCACTACTAGCTTTTTGCTAAATAAATTACATTTTGCCAAGGTATACTCCTTTCCATTATCCAATCTTAGAAATTGAATCTCGCAGCCACTTTGATTCTCCAACATTTTTTTTTGAACTTCCAAAATACTCCAGCTACCTCTAATAGAAATTTTAAGTTAAAAAAAAATCCAGCACAAAAAGATAATAGCAAAGACTACCATGTAATGATGGCATTCTTTGAGGCCCTTCTGCATCTATATGAATTAGTTGCAACTCTAGGGAGGCTTTCCATTTTGATTTTGAAAATGACTGTTAGGAAATTAAACAGACAGTCTATTATAAATTATAGCATAATATATCAGAATTTAATAATGTTGTAGAGGAAAAAAAATAGCAATTAGAAAGAGAAGAAAAACCAATTGATAGAAGATTATGGGTGCAATGTCTTAAGACAAAATTTTGCTTCTTCTTTTGTGCTTGAAGATTTACAATGACTGTCTCATAGGATTCGACTATCAAACCAATTCGAAGCATTGCAAATTGATTTCTAACAAACTATGAAATCTTGTTTATGAACTCGTATTTCAAAATTTAGTATTTTCTAAGAAGAAAAATATATTATTTATAAAAAAATGAATGGACAACATTCTTTGAAAGTTTACAACTTTCCAAAAAATAGTTAATAACTGTAGATAACTATCCAACAATTAAATCTTGAATTTAAAAACTCATCTAATAATAAAATGAGAAAATGAGAAAAAAATAGAAAAATAATATCGATTGTAGGGGTGTTCGTGGGTTGGGTTGGGTTTGGGGTAAACTCGCAACCCGGGTTGGGTTAGGTTTGGGGTAAACTCGCAACCCAACCCAAATAGTTTGGGTTGGGAAAGTTGAAACCCAACCCAACTCAACCCAAACAGTTTGAGTTCGATTTGGTTTGGGTTGGATTATTGGGTTGAATTTCAAAATTTTTACAAGTTGTTTAGTTAAAAATAGCATTCATTGCTTAGGTAAGCATTTTATAAATGAAAAAGAAATAATATAAGGAGAATGAATCACAAGCTATGAGACTAAACTAGAAAAATTACAAGAAATGAGAAGAACATTAGCAAAAATTCGAATAGAAAGATGAGGATTTGCAAATAAACAAGAAGAATTACTAGATAGAACAAATTTGAAATAAGTGAAGAATATTGATTGATAATAGATTGAACAATAGTAAGAATACCATAAATATATAGGCAAAGTAATAAATAAAGAGTGATTTTTAATGCATTAATCTAATACAAAACGAGTACAAGGAGCCCTTTTATCAGATGTATAATGGTTAATGCATCAATCTAATACAAAAACTTGAACAACATGCTTATGCTTTCTTTTCAAGCAACAAAATGCATCATGTCCTTGAATCATATTTATTTTAGAACCAAAATCAATTGCACAAAAACTAGGGTATTTTTCGATTTGGGTTGGGTTATGTTCGGGTTATCAGGGTTAAACCCACAACCCAATCCAAACCGTTTGGATTGAACATTTTAAAACCCAACCTAACCCAAATATAGTTTAAGACCCAACCCAAAAGGCTCGAGTCGGTCGATTTGGTTAGGTTAATTGGGTTGATGAACACCCCTAGTAGAATGTTTGGATCAAAGACTAAGGTCTCCAAGGCCCTGGTCTTTTATTTAAATTATATAATTATATACAATTAACTCATGGGCCCATAATTTGGGTCTACAATCTCTATTTCTTCAATCTAAGTTAGATTACACTTACTTTCTTTTTATTACCAACAGGTTTATCCATCTTTCCAATGTGAGACCATTATTTCCTATTCAAACTACTTTCTACTAATGAGAGCCCACATTTGAATAGGAAATAAAATAAATATGTACAAATAATCATAACAAATAAATAAATAATCTAATCAAGATCATAAATATCAAGAATATTATATGTTGGGAGAAGTTTCATATAGACTTGAACCTTCCCTATTGATACCATACTGGATTCACTTTG
>JAJIYU010006343.1:0-20819 GCA_030144865.1 Tinospora cordifolia
ATATATATATATATATATATATATATATATAGTGTGTATGTATATAAGAAAAGAAAAGGGGATTAAACAAAAAAAGGGACCCTCAGCATGCAAGAGCCAAATGGCCCATGCGGGTTGAGAATTGGTCAAGCCTCAAGGTCCGACCTGTAACCGCAAGCGCGCGGGCCGTTGGCCCGCGTGACTTGAAGCCTAGCCGTGGGCCGGCTCACGGTCCGACCGACCCACGCGCCCAGCAGAGGGGTCCAGCCCCCTTTCCCTTGGTTTTTCTCCTCTTGTGCGAATTTTTGGCGAATTTTGCAGCATTTTCTAGATTTTTCAGCTATAAAACCATGAAAACCCATGGTATTGTGTCTATGGTTTTGCCATCAATTCACAACTTCCATTGTGGCCAATACACAATTCCAACAAAGCAGCTAGCATGTGAGTTTGAAAGCCACCTGGATGGCCACATGTCACCCCCATCTTGCCATGCAAGCACCTCCCATACAACAAAACTCCTCTTTGAGCACAAGCCCAGAAAAATTTTAGCAGTCATAACCCTCCTTCACAAGCTTGGATATCCCTCATTTCTTAGCTAAATCCTTTGAATCTTGGCTTGTTTTGAAGCTTATACTACCACCTAGGAAATTCCATAAGCAGCTTGCTCCATCTTGGAATGGATTGGAGTTGAAAACCCTGAGAAAATGTGCTGTTCAAAGTGTTTAAACCTAGAAAAACTAGAAAAGTGTATGTTGTAGCCACCTTTGGAGGTTCGAATCCTAAGTTGTTTAAAGCCCATTTTGGAGGTAAAATTGTCCACCCTCTTCATTTTCATATATACTTTAACCTCCAAGTGTTAGAGAACGAAAAATAGGGCTTTACATTTGATTTTCTAGCCATTGAAGTTAGTATCTACTCACTGTTGCAGCTATGTAACAGAAACAGTTGGAACAACCTTGGGAAGGCTCACACCTGAACCATTATAGGTTCGGCCCTAAGGTGAAACCCTTTACTTTACCTCTCATGATGTGTATTCAAGTATCCAAGCGGTAGAAATTGGATACTAGAACGTTGAATACGTATTATAAGTATCTGGTATTAACTGTGTGACTCACTGTTGCGACAGTGCCGACAGAAACCAATTTGAGACCAGATTTGGAGCTACATTTGGGACACCTAAAGACACCCATTCGAATTGAAACTAGAGACATTTTAGGCCTTATAGTAGAGGTTCTAGAAAGGTATAAAGATCTAACCTTGAGCCCTTGTGTATATTATTTGCTATACTTACAAATATGCCATGATTGTTAAAGTGTTAGGACTTAGAATAATTTATTGTGTTCTTTAAATATGGTGGAAAGATGGGCATGATTTTAGCCTTGCATGTTACTAATTCAAAGTATTTTTGATTAGTGGATGTGTTATGATCTGTATACTACAATTAGACACAAGAAATAACTCATGGAATTGTGATTTAATGGAGGAAAGACTACTAGGAAGATAATAGAAACTATGAACCCAGAAATTTCCTGCAATCTGGCTAAAAATCTCGAGGGTACAAGGTTAGGGTAAGTTGTGTCGATCTCTCATATGACCTCGAGAGGTGACCACCTAGCATAGAGTACCCGCCGAGGGCGTTATGTGGGCCTACAATAAGACCTAATCTGGTTGTCATGATAAGGCAACGACAATAAGTCCTAGTTGGTCGTTATGATGATGGTAATAGCAATAAGTCCTAATCGAAGTTGACATGATACGCTTAACTATCTGCAACCTGTTCGAGTGGATTTTTAGTCGCCTTGGAGGGCTTGTGAGCCTCGACGAATGTTTTCACTATTTAACTATTTTTGAATGAAGGTGCACGACTGCATTACTCACTGAGCTGCCGTGGAAAATTAGGCTCACTACTCTAACTTTTCAAGTTCTTCTGCCGCGAATAAGGACAAGGGAGTGGTCATCGCGTAGAGTTGCACTCTCTTACTCTTTTTGGTAGGTTTACTTTGTATTTTCTTTTCTGTTTTGTTTGAGGGTCAGAAATTATGTAAAGGGGTGAGGAAAGTTTGTATATGATGGATTAGTCACTCTCGTTGCTACACATGTTTTCATGACCCATTTTGGTAAATGTCAGGTTTAATTGGTGTTCGTGTGTTTAAATTTCATCTGCATTCCCTATGATTACTCTGATAGTGTATGGTGTGGCGTTGAAAAATGAGGCTTAATAGTGTCTTGGCAAGTTCGACTTGCGGGCAGGGTTGTCGGGACACTATGCCAGTCGGTTCATCCTTCACCCTAGAGAAGGGATCCCAACACCGTCTGTTGCCATCTTCATAACAACCAACCAGGACTCATTGCCATTGCCTTATTATAACGGCTTGATTAAGTCTTAATTGAAGTCGAAACAATGCGTCTAACGGTCTGCAACCCGCTCGAGTGGATTTTTAGTCGCCTTGGAGAGCTTGCGAGCCTCGAAAATGTTTTCACTATTTAACTACTTTTGAATGAAGGTGCACGACTGGATTATGGATTTAAATTGTGTTCATTATCGCATTCACGTGCATAATGCTATTGTTCATGCATTCATGGCACATATTTTAATGTGGAATGCTTGTTTTAAGTTATGAATTAGGCTGCATTACTCACTGAGCTGCCGTGGACAATTAGGCTCACTACTCTAACTTTTCAGGTTCTTCTACTACGGATAACGGCAAGGGAGTGGTCATCGCGTAAAGTTGCACTCTCTTACTCTTTTTGGTAGGTTTTCTTCGTATTTTCTTTTCTATTTTGTGTTTCAAGGGTTATAAACTATGTATGGGGGTGAGTAAAGCTTGTATATAATGGATTAGTCACTCTCGTTAGTACACATGTTTTAATGACCCATTTTGGTAAATATCAAGTTTTATTGGTGTTCGTGTGTTAAGTTTCTTCTGCAATTCTTACGATTACTCTGATAGTGTATGGGTGATATTGAAAGATGAGGCTTAACAGTTTTTTGGTAAGGTTGACCTACGGGCGGGCTTGTCGGGGCATTGTGCTAGTCGGTTCATCCTTCACCCTAGGGAAGGGGTCCCGACAGTGTTAGGCTCAATGATAGTGGATGTTGCAAGAACAATGTACTTATCCCCTATGTCATGGGTTCAAAACTCTACGGAGGCAAAATAAAATCCCAGGGGGGGGGAGGGGAAACAGTACCTTTGAGTGACCACCTAGCACAGAGTGCCCTGAGAGGGGTTCTGTGGGTCCAGGTTGGGTCATCACATTTCGATTCAAGTTGTTTCCATTTTTGTGCCCTAATCTCTCTGTCTTCTTCGATTCAGTTATTCATTTACTTGCGATTTTCACTGTTACAATGAAGAACGAGTATTCATCCTCTACCAACAGGACGAACATAAATGCTGAGAACCAGGTAAATGTCATTCTTCGAATCTTGTATTCGTATTCGTCTGAACGTGATAGTGAATGTTTGTGTAGTTTGTTCAACTTTCTTTGAACTATGATAATAAAGTATACAGATATTATACTATTATAATGTTTATTTTGGTATAAAGATGTATAATGATGTTATATTCATTGGAATGATTATTCTGATATTATACACCTTTTTATTTTGTTATTATACACTTTTTAACATGTTATTCTGGTATTATACACCTTCAAGAATATCAATATATTGTTAAATTTGAAGATAGATACTCAGCCAAGGTTAGGTGCCTGACTAACTTGAACGCACGCACCATGTTGATTTCCACTCTGACAGATTACCAGCTACTCAAGTTCCGGGAGACTTGTTTTGGCCACTTTCTTGATATGAAATAGTTGCTTTGGCGACCTCAGATTGTTCATAACATATTTTTGAGAGAAGTTGTTCAAGAAGACGAGTCTATTCTGGTTTTCAATTTCAATAACATTATTGCAAAATTCTCTATAGTTGTATTTGCAATGATAATGGGTTTGAAATGCATCGGAAAAACAAAAGACATTACAACTAATTTTGAGGGTAAAATTTTGAAGGATAAATACTTTAAGGGAGTGGCTCGTATAAATAAGAAGTGTATAGTTGACGCATTTACAAATAGGGTATGGGAGAATGATGATGATGCTGTGAAGATTGTAGTTTTGTTCTTCATTAATTGTTTTTTTGTTTTTTAATAAAATGGAAAAGTTGGTAATGAAGTTGATTTTGAACTTGTACAAACTGGTAAATATATGGATTATCCTTGGGGCAGAGCTCTTTTTGACACAACAATAGAATCCATAAAGGGTAATTTTGCAGCAAATGCAATCTGGCTGGAAGCTGGGAAGGGCAAATACTCGATCATGTACAGGCTTCTTGGGTTTTTAATCACATTAAAAGTTTGGTTTTATGAATGTTTTGTTGATACTGATGGTTTGTTTGCCAATCGATGTATCAATGGATTTCCTCGCATACTAAACTGGACTTGCATTAGCACGGCCAATTTCAAGAGCATGGAAAAGGTGCAGAACAATTTGTCTGTAATAAGGTAATTTTTCATGTATTTGATCATATATTATACACAACATTTATATTATAATTGAACTATTATTTGTTTTCAAATTTCTTATGATCTCATATTTGTTTATTTTTAGTTCAAAAGTTTTGTAGCAAATCTCAATGAGCTACTGCAGCCATACATGGATGGCTTGATTGCAGAACAAGATGGGGGCGATCATCAATGTCCAAATAACGATGTTTTTGTTGATCCCCTAATATTTCTTTTGTCGTCTCTTGTAAATAAACCTGTTGGCGGTAATATTCCTGTAAATAAGTCTGCCGCAACCATGAATATACCTAGAAGGCAGTGCAATTGTTGTAACGAGATCAAAATAACGTTGAAAGAAGGTTTTGATAAGATTTTTGAAGAAATTAATTATCTGAAATCCCTATTGCAGAAGGTAAATATTCCAAGCTTCAAAACCAATGAATTTTTTTTAGAATTTCATTGCAGTATAGTAATGATATGATATTAGTATATCATTTATATACCTACATTATACCATGAGTACAATATATTATATATTGTATGCTTGCTATTATCTATTGTTTGCTTCTGTATATTGATGTTATACCAACTCTATACATTCATTTGGCTCACTAAATTTTTCATTTTTCATGTAGGAAGATGATGTAAATAAAGCAAAAGATTGTAAAGAAGAATCTGCTAGTAAGGAAAAATATACAAATGTTGAAGCTGCAAGCCACATTTTGACGACATTGCAAGAGTTGTTAGTGATACCAACAAAAAGAGGAATGTAATTTTGAACACTTTATTTGGATTGTGATTTGTCATATGCATTTATGTTCATTATCCATTATATTGTACATTTTCATGTTAAAGGTCGACTAAACAATAACTGAAGGTGAAAGAAAGAAGAAAAAAATTATCAACCCTGGTAAGATCATGAATACAATTCTTTTATTAATTCAAGATTACGCTTTTGTAGTTTTTATGAATATAAATGTCCTTAATTTATCTGCTTTTAAGACATTTCTTGTTAAATTTCACTGATCCAGGTTGTTGACAAGGATGAATCGAAAGATCATGCACTTGTTGAATGTAAACGAGAAACCACGATTGATGAAATTGTTGAGTCGACCGTCAATGTTGCGACTTCAGCCGTCTCTACTGAAGATCACATTCCACTTCTTCCACCTCCTACAGTTAATAAAAGGGGAAGGCGTCCCATTGGAGATAAACATAAAGGAAAGGAGATTGTGAAGGGACGAATATCCCCCTTAGACATCTGTCTGCTTGAAGATATAGACAATAGTGTTGTAGCTGAGTTTGATGAGTGGATTCAAAAGGGTCGGCTGAAGCGCTCGAAGTAAGTTTTCCTAGAGATCAAGTTTGCATTCCAAATATTGTTGTTATTTATAAAACATTGATATTAACATCTGTCACATTATTTAGGTCAAATAAAGTATATCATGATCGTGAGAACAATCTGAATCCAGCTTTTGATTTTTCAATCACTGATATCGCTGATAAGGAATGGTTTTACACATTGATCACCCAGGCCAACCTATCTCGTCCTCTGTAAGTTTACTTTTTTGCACTTGATATTATTGCTTACATATATTATCCTGATAATATACTAACATGATACCAAAATATAGGGTTTTGGACACTTTGCAATGTCTTTCTACACATATTATACTAATATGATACCAATTTCACCTATACATTCCATGTCCTTAAACTATGCTATGTTGTTTTGTATACATATTATACTGATATGATGCCAATATCATCTATGTAACATGTTCTTAAACTCTGTTATGTTTATTATTTCAGTATAATGAAATGTTATACAAACAACATACTTATTATGTTTTAAATGTTTCATGTTTATATAATTTTTATTCATGACCCAAATCTTTTATTGTAATTTAGAAATTTTGTATTGGCAGCATGTAGATATGATGTTCTATTACTTGCGCAAGAAAAGCAAGTATGATGAATTGATTAAAATGAAGTGTACAACGACAGACAACTTTTTCAATCAAAAGTTGCAGTCTGTTTATGGTAGATTCGAAAAAAAGAAGGATGCATCTGTGTTAGGGGATGAGATGGTAATTATGGAGTATATGCTAGGGCACTACATGTACTGCAACACTCCGTGGTTTGATGTTCACTAAGTCATTTTTCCTATTAATGTTGTGGTTGCGTTCCACTAGATACTAGGTTGCATCAGCATTCACGAGGGTTGCATATATATTTACAATTCCCTTTGTACTCCTACTGTTGATGCTGAGTCAATGGAGGTAGTTCAAGCTTATTACACAATTCTTCCTTTCTATCTTGAGATGAATGGATTTTATGAATCGAAAGTTGGCCAAAAGGATAGACTTGGGAAAGAGCCCTTTAAGGTGCAAGTGGTTGATAATCTACTAAAGCAAAATGAGTGTGATTGTAGAATGTTCATGTTTTATTTTGTTGAATGTTTTGCCATCGAAAAGGAAATTTCACCTTATTTTAATATGGTGAGCTACAGAAAAAAGGTGGCTCTTAATCTGTACTTGCATGGTAGAATGAAGCAGAATGAAGGCACCAAGAGTGACGATGAAAGATCAGGTGTTGATAGTAGGATCCAATCATAGTAGGTCTTAAAGAAGTGAAGAATGGAAGAAGCTAGGCTGTCATATCTTGCATTATAGTTTTTCAAGGACAATGTGTAATACCATTTTTGATATTTCATATATGTACAGTTTGAACACAATTATGGTTCATTTATAACAACCTCAATTATTTTTCATTTGAATTTTGTCATTTTATTTTGTCTTCTACGGTAGATTGTTTTATTTTTGACTCATCTATGAATAATGTTATTCATATGTGAATTTTATTATATTGTTTTTATTAAAAAATGATACAAGTGATCAATTCACGGGTTATTCATACCATTATTCACGCATTATACCACATTTCACAAATTATTCATAACATTATTCACGCATTATTCGATCGTTATCGCTAGATTTTTATACACACATTATTCAATCTTTATCCCTACACGCATTATTCAATAGTTATTGCTATATGTTTATACGCGCATTATTCAATTTTTATCTTTGCATTATGCCACATTTCGTGGGTTATATATACCATTATTCACGCATTATTCGATCGTTATCGCTAGATTTTTATATGAGCATTATTTGATCTTTATCCCTACATTATACAACATTTCACTAGTTATTTATACAATTATTCACGCATTATTCGAACGTTATCGCTAGATTTTTCTACACGCATTATTCTATATTTATCCCTACATTATAATACATTTTATTGGTTATATATATATATATATATATCATTTACGAATTAATTATTTGATTGTTATTGCTAGATTTTTATATGTGTATTATTCAATATTTATTCCAACATTATACCACATTTCACGTGTGATATATACCATATATATTATTTACGCAATATTCTATCGATATCCTTACATTTTTATACGTGCATTATTCTAGAGTTATACCTACATTATACCACTATTCACGAATTAATTATACGATTGTAATCGCTAGATTTTTATATGTGTATAATTCAATATTTATTCTTACATTATATAACATTTCATGTGTTATATATACCATATATATTATTTACACAATATTCGATCGATATCCCTACATTTTTATACGTGTATTATTTAATATTTATTCCTACATTATACAACATTTCATGTGTTATATATATATATTATTCACGTAATATTCGATCGATATCCCTACATTTTTATACATGCCTTATTCTAGCATTATACCTACATTATACCACTATTAATGGGTTATACCATTATTCGCGCATTATTCTATCGTTATCCCTATATCTTTATACGCACATTATTCGATCCTTATGCCTACATTATACTACCATTCATGAGTTACACCATTATTCACGCATTAGTGGTACTATATAGGTATAACATATGAGTAACATATGTATATATATAATGTAATATGTTTACAGCAATCAAATAAAAGTTTTGTAGACGGCTATAGACAACGTTCAGGAATATATATTGTAATAACTTGCGTTTTTTTAACAATAGTCGACTAACGAACGTTGTAGAACGTGTCATTCGATAACGAGCAACTACGATTGTTGTAATAACATAGAACAACGTTCATATGCTTTTTGTAATGACCTTTCCAACAACGTTCTCATGGTGAACGTTGTCGTACACATTTTACATTAGCGATTTTACAACAGACATTTTATGAACATTGTTGTACGTCTTTTATTAGAATGGTCGTTGATGCATGTTGTGGAATTGACGTTGTTGTATCATCAATTTCTTGTAGTGGTAGTTCTTTTATTAGTGTTAGTATGTCTCATAGTTGAGGATGTGTAAGAATAGAAGTTTATTTTTTTATTTTTTAGTTGTACTGCATGGATCCTACTATTCACTCTATTTATTTACGTGTTGGAATCGACCATTAGGCCAGATGTTGATCATTTTATTTGAAACTCAGTCATGGAGCCATTGTTTAGTCATTATTGATGTTAATTTTTTTACTCTTTTTCAGTTAATGTATCATCCGAAGGTTTTTTTTATTATTCCTATTATGAATTAGTTTGTTTATTCACTCTGATATGTTGTGGGATGTGACTACCAAGAGAATAGTGATGTGAGAAATAGTAATATCCAGGGTTCTTAAATAGTGAAATGTGATATAATAGCGTATATGAATGCATATATATTTCTAACTGTGAGACAAGCGCATGTCGATTGGGAGAATTGTGAAAGATTTAGGAGCCAGGCTGTTATAACTTGAGGAATAGATCTTCGATGAGAAAAAAATGAATGTCTCAAAGTTGGTTAATTACTTAGGCGACACAAGAAGAATGGGTCATAAACACAAGAGGAAAGTGGTAAAAATACACCCCAAAACCATGCATAAATTCATGATTTCACACTTTTAACCCTAGATATTGAAGAAACATCCTCAAGTAACCCAAAATACCAAGAAATGAGATAATTTTGGCTCATGAAATGGGGTGTGACTAGTATAATATTTGTTAATTTATGTCAAAATGAGGATTTAATGTGATTTCAAATCTTGTGGGTTATTGATAAACTCTATGGACCTAAGATAAAGGAGAATATGACAATTGTGATCAAGAAAAATAAGGTCCAATCATAGAATACTTAGGAAAATAGATGAAAAAATAAATAATTTTGACGATATTTCACAGGATAATAGCTGATTTTATGGAGTTCTTGAACCTAAGATCACCATCGGTAGCTTCTTACATTTTTTTTTGTGTTTTACATTAAAATTATATTGAATTACATTATGTTGTGTCAAACTTGCATAAAATAATGCTTTTTGAAATTGTTTCATTGAAAATCATGTCATTGCATGTGTAAAAATTATGTGAGTTTGCAAGGCTCTACTTGGATTCATGAGTAGATATTAAGCTCTAGATTTGCATAGCTGCAATGAGTCTACTGCCTTGTATCCTAAACTTTCAAGATATCCTATATCCCTTGAGCATAGTTGGTTCTAATTATAACATGCATGAAATCATTGGATTTTATATATGATGTATAATATGATTGCATAATTTTTAATGTATTCACGCTGTTATGGTACTATTATTGTTGAACTTGTTTCTTGACACTGTGGCATCCACATGCATACATGTTTTTGGGCATATATTCTTAATGCATGCCACTACTTATTGAGCCACATTGAACTAGATTCACTACTCATTTTATTTTTTTTATGGATATTAGGATTAGAAAAGGGGAACTTTATTGTTAACACTTAAGTTTCATTTTCATTTCCGCTATTTAGTATTTTCATTATATACTGTAAGTCATTTTGCATACTAACCTACTATATTGTGTAACTCTAATGTACCCAACCTACTAATATATTATCAATAAAAGTTGTACCATTTTAATTGTTGGATAAATTACTCTTCATGCTTAGGTTTGGTATGGAATGGGAAATGCTTAACTTTAGTTTAGTAAGTTGAGGTGTGCAATTGACTCATTGGGATGTGTTACCAATTGGGCTGCCCTTGAGGTTAAGGGGTCCCAATATAAAAGGTTTCGTATAAAGTTACTTTTGGGTATATTACATAAAATTCTAGGAAATGGTATGCTTAAAATTTTTGGAGGATAACAACTAATTTGATGTTGCAAACCAAAATGTTACTCAAAAGAGGACAACTTAGTAGGAAGGAAAGAGAGTCATTCCCTCAACATATGCCAGAGCCTATTTTGATGTAGAAGCTCGAACACATGTTTAAGGCACCAAATGGCTTCCTTCTAACCCAAAGGTCCTTCAGACACAAAATGTCGCTTTATAAAAAGTGTAAATCTCCCCCCTTCCAATTCTCATTTCCTAATCAGTTTATTCTTTTGAAAATTGTTTAAAACTTAAAAACGCTCTTTTTAGTTATTTGGAAAGAATTTTTTCTTTGCACTGGAAAATATATTCATTTGATTTAAAATAAAAAGAACCTCGCACCTTGTAATTAGTATCTGGAACCATAAGAAATGTTAGGTTTATTTTTCTCATCTTTTATGTTCATTTCCAAGCCATAAGTGCACTCACTATTCTAATAGAGTTTTTGAAAAAAAATTATCTTTTCGAAATTAAAATAAAGGACATCAATATCAAATATAAAAGGTACATTAAGATAATATCATCGTCACAAACTCAAGAAGCTCATCCCAATGGTTGCCTGAGTCGATGGGCCTACTCAAGTTTGTTACTTTATTTTCCAGGGCACAAATTACATTATTCATAAGATTCTTGAGTTACATGTCAATAACATGGAAAAAGTACATGGAGAAGTAGACAAGGAGTTGTGGGCCGTCATTGGTTACCTACACTTGAAAAATAGGTTGAACGAGTAAACTCTACAAGCCTAGTGAGTCATTCATTCCTACAATCAATTTAACAACATATACAAACACATAACACATGTAACCACTACAATTTGTAGTGATACAAGCATTAGGTTATGTTTCAATCGATGAAGGTAGAGTGGACAAGCCTAGGTGATCTAGATACCTTTTGCAAGTGGCCTCTGCAAAAACATTACTAATATTGAGGGTTGTGCATTCATATACCCATCAACCCATCAGGTGGACTAGGAATATTTATAAGGCACAATCAATATTATATGTAACCATACACCCATCTCTAGATGACACATTATCACATCAGCTATGATCAGTTGTACATAGACCAACCATTTGTAAAGTAGGTTGTTATCTTTCTAATGTTATTTTATGTACGATCATATACACATATTCTCAATATCATGCATTATTAACAATAGGTAATCATTGTTGAATATCATCCATTTTAAATCGTAATTGAGCATTAATGAGTTTTAATGTGCACAAATTATTCTAAGTGTGAATCAAATCATCTCTATTCACAATACCAAAAAAAAAAAATAGTTTCAACGATTTTTTTAATAGCTGTTGGGACCCCTTCCTTAGGATGAAGGATGAACTGACTAGCACAGTGTCCCAACAAACCCACCCGCAAGCCGAGCTTGCCAAGACAATGTTAAGCCTCAACATACAACACCACATCACACACTTTCAGAGTAATCATAAGGAATGCAGAAGAAATTTAACACACGAACACCAATAAAACTTGATATTTATCCAAAATGGGTCATTATAACATGTGTAGCAACGGGAGTCACTATCCATTATTTACAAGCTTTCCTCACCCCTATACATAGATTCCAGCCCTCAAAATACAACGACAGAAAAGGAAATACAAAGAAAGCCTACCAAAAAAAGTAAGGGAATGCAACTCTATGCGATGACCATTTCCTTGCCCTTATCTACAGCTGAAGAACCTGAAAAGTTAGAGTAGTGAGCCTATTTGTCTACGGCAGCTCAGTGAGTAATGCAGTCTAATTCAAACACAAAACAAGTATTCCAAAATTAAAACATGTGCCATGAATGCATGAGCAATAGCATTATGAAAGTGAATGCAACAGTAAACACAATTTAAATCCATAATGTAGTCATGCACCCTCATTCAAAAACAGTTAAATAATGAAAACATTTGCCGAGGCTCACAAGCTCTCCGAGGTGACTAAAAATCACTAAAGCGAGTTGCAGATAGTTAGGCGCATCATGTCGACTTCGATTAGGTCTTATTGCTGTTGCCATCATCGTAACGACCAACCAGGACTTATTGTCGTTGCTTTATTGTGATGGCCCGATTAGGTCTTATTGTTGTTGCCATCATCGTAGGCCCACAGAACCCCCTCGACGGGCACTCTGTGTTAGGTAGTTACCTCTCTGGGTCGTATGAGACACCGACACAACTCATTTAAAAGGATGCAAATTCATCACAATATGTAATCTCATTTTGATAATGCACAGAATAACAAGCTCTAAGAAATGAGTTAGAAAACACTACTCATATGGATGCTCCGCTCCCGGCACTCCTCTCGCGACTGATCGAGTCCCGCTAGCACTTGGTCCTGGGAAATCGACGTAACTTCTCAACATTAACATGGGACTTGGCTCACTCTAACTCTACATCATTGGTTAATCAATAACTTGACCTAGTCAAGAATAGTCCACATAAGTTTGCTCACCTTTCCTTAGTTACTAAGTCAATTTGGTTGACCTTGGTCAATCTTGGTCAACCCTAGTCAACCTATCACCTGTTGACCTAGCTGGTCAACAGAGTCCCTACTAGTGAATTCTTGTCTTCATGGAGTCAATTGAGCCAAAAAGGGGTCAATGTTTCCAATTCCCATCACTTAGGCACAACATTAGCCTATGGTCTTATCTGCACACTCATTTTCCCAATTTTTCTTCGGGCAATCCGTACATCGAATACACGCTAAACTTTTCAGAACTGTTCTAGACTTTCTAAAGGTTTTTTGAAATTTTGAATCACAATTTTTGGACCTCATTTACTAGGGTTTCCAAGTATGATAACAAAAACTGTACAGATCTCGTATACTCTCTGATAGGCGGTGACGGTTTGCCTAAATTGACATACCTACATACATCAGAATTCCGTGAAATTTGGTAGGCAACTTCTAGACATATCTAAGGATCTCTCCACAAAATTTCAGCTCAATATACCTAGTTTTGTTTAGTAAATGTTATCTCAGAAATTTCAGCCAGATTGCAGGAAATTTCTTGGTTCATGGTTTCTACTATCTTTCTAGCATTCTTTCCCCCCATTGAACTACCGTTTCATGATACATTTCTTATGTCTACTTATAGTTTACAGGTCATAAAACATCAATTAATCACAAACACTTCAAATCAGTAACATGCAACATCAAAAACATGTCTATCATTCCATCAATATTCTGCTATATTCTAAAGAACACAAGAAATTTGTTCTAGCACCCTACAATCATGGCATATTTGCATGTATAACAAAAGACATCCACAAGGGCTCAAGGTCAGGTCTTTATACCTTTCTGGAACCTCTACTATGGAGTCTACAATGCCTCTAGTTCTAGCACGAAAGGGTGCCTTTAGGTGTCCCAAATATAGTTCATATTCTGGTCTCAAACTGTTTCTGTTGGCACTGTTGCAATAGTATGTCTAACAGTTAGCAACAGTGACTTATAAAACACATTAAACGTTTTAGTTTTTGGAATTTTTGGACTTTGAGCTCAAAGAAGCCATTTTGTTGCATGGGGGTGCTTGCTTGGCAAAGGTGTGGGTGACATGTGGCTATCTAGGTGGTACTCAACCTTACATGTTGGATGCCCAGTTGGTAGAATTCATTGGCCACAATGGAGGCCATGAGTTGATGGAAAAACCATGGATACAATACCATGGGTTCCCATGGTTTGATGGCTAGAAAAATGCCAAAAATCCCCAAAAAGATCAGCCAATATTCAGAAAAACAGGGGCAAAAAGAGGGTTGCTAGCCCTCTTGGGCGCGTGGGCCGGCCAGCATTTGGGCCAACCCACGATTTGGGCCCCGAACTCGCGCCGGCCGCTGGCCTGCATCTGGTTCGGTGCGGTTGGGCCTGGGCGGCCTGACCCGCTTCAGCCCGCACAAACCATTCGGCCCGTGCGTTGAAGCTGGCCCCTGTATTTTTTTTATTTCTTATATACATACATATATACACTAATATATATACGTATTTTATACCAAAATTTTGCATTTTATTTTTCTAAAATTATAAAAATTGTCCAATCATCATTTATCATCCAAAATACCCCATTATACCCTATTTTGTCATTTATTCAATTATTTTCTCAAAAAATTGAATAATTTTTTTAAAAATCATATTTTTTCCCAAAAATTCCATTTATCATTCTAAAAATTCGATAATTGTTTTAAAAATTCATAAATCAATCATAAAGGTTATTTTCCTCAAGAAAACACATTTTCCTAATATTTTCATATGTTTTCTCCTTAAAATTGTATTTTCTCATATTATTCTCATTTTCTTTAATAATTAATTCAAAATCGGAAAAAATTCTATATTTTCTCATTAAAATTCCAAAAAATACATAGAATACATATATGTCGGATCCGTCAATCCGATGTCAAAAACATGGGTCGTCACAGTCTCCCCTCCTTAAAATGAATTTCGTCCTCAAAATTCTCTAGTGCACTAAAGGTCAAGGGGCAACTCCCATAATCTTCGAGAAATGGCTCGTCATATAATCGTCTCGCTCCCAAGTGTCCTGCTCAACACCGTGGAACTGCCAACGCACTCGTACCATAGGTATCTCCTTGTTGCACAGTTTCCTCATGGCTAGATCAACAATGGCCACCAGAGCTTCATCATACGTACAATCCTCTCGCAAGTCAATATGTCTCCAATTAATCATGTGCGAGGGATCAGGGTGGTACTTCCTCAACATCGATACATGGAACACATTATGTACCCCTGATAATTGAGGCAGCAACGCCAATCGGTACGCCACAGAACCTACATGCTCAAGGATCTCGAAAGGTCCAATATACCTTGGTGCGAGTTTCCTTGAAATGCCAAACTGAGTCTGCCCCTTCCTAGGGAAAACTCGTAGGAGTACATGATCACCGACCACAAACTCTAGGACCTTCCTCCGGTTATCTGCGTAACTCTTCTGCCGATCTTGAGCTGTCTTGATGTTCTGACGGACCTGCTGAATCTTCTCATTCTGCTCTTGCACAAAAGTAGGCCCCAAAACTGTTGTATCACCAACCTCGGCCCAACAAGCAGGCGATCGGCAAGGTCGACCATATAATGCCTCAAAAGGTGCCATGCCGATCCTCGCCTGGTAGCTCTTATTATATGCAAATTCACACAAGGGCAAGTAATCTTCCTAGCTACCACCAAAATCAACAATGCATGCCCTTAACATATCCTCAAGTACCTGTATAACTGTCGGGACCCCTTCCCTAGGGAGAAGGATGAACCGACCGGCACAGTGTTCTAACAAACCCATTCCCAAACTGAGCTTGCCCAAAACACTGTTAAGCTTCTTTACCACACCATATGTATAACACCATCAGAGTAATCTTATTAAATGCGAAAACAACTAGAACAAATAAGTACAGTAGAAATTTTTTTTATTTTTTTTATACAAAAGTTAATTATATATACACTGTCTTAAATGTAGCAATAGCGGAATGCCTAAGTCAAAATGTCTACAATATTTTCCTCACTTCCTATACATTATACTAACTCTCAAAACAGTAAACCATGTGAGGAAACCTACCGAAGTAAACGAGGTGCACTTCACGCAATGACCACCTTCTTCCCCTTATCCGCAGAAGAAGAACCTAAAATGTTAGAGTAGTGAGCCAATTTTGTCCACAACAGCTTAGTAAGTAATGTAACCTAATCTATAACTTAGAACAAGTATTCTAGAAAAGCAATGTATGAATGCACAATAATAATAATGCGAATGAATGGAACAGTTAATGAATGCTAAATCCACTATACAAGTGTGCACCTTCCATTTTGAAACCAATTTTAATGCAGAAAACACATAAATTCACTAGAGCGGGAGAAACCCGACGGTTAGGTGTATAGGTAACAACCCTAATCTGGGCCCACAGAACCCCACTTAGGGCACTCTATGCTAGTTGGTCACTAAATAATATAGGGGAGCCTCAATTGATAGACCTGGCCCGACCGCACCCCCGAATGCGACAGCCACTCGTCCTCAGTGCTCTACCACATTCAATACCCTAACCTGCACCTGGACCTCAATATTCGGTGCACATTTTCATTTAAATGACATTTAAAGATTGCAAATGCATTTTAATATGTAAGAACGTTTCATTTATGATAAAATAACAAGTTAAGTGATAAATTAGAAAACAATACTCACAAGGATGCTCAGCTCCCGGTACTCCTCTAGTGACCGGTCGCGTCCCGCTAATGTTTGATCTTGCGTGATCAACTTACTTTCTTAATATCTACATAAAACTTAACTCACATTCTAACTTTATGGTCTTTGGTCAATCAAAGGTTTGACTTGGTCAACTATAGTCAACTCTATCTAAACCTAACCCTCGTCGACATGTCAAATCGATAAGGTTAACGTCGTTAACAAGGTCAATTAAGCCTTTAATATTGACTCTAAATACTAAAATATGTATTGTCGACATGTGTCCCACCTTTGGTATACAATAACTAGCCACTTTTATAAATTTGGTGGGTCAATACATAAATATTATTTCCTATGTTATATATTTTCCTGGTAAGTATTTTATAATGTTATACAATATTATATAACATTTTTTTCTATTATTTATCATTATTTTTACTATATATACATTTTTTTCTATCTTTATTAATTATTCCTCAAATCACATAAACGTGAATTTAATATGTCCATTGACCTCCAAAAATCCTAATTTCAGTGTCATTAAGTTCAGAGTTTTATTCTGGATATTTTAGTATCCACCGACTAAAATTTCAGTATTAATGGATATACCCCCTATGCGTCGACTTCCAACTACCATATAATTTCTTATGGTCCACGAGGGTACAAATAATCTATATATTTACATTCTACTCGTAAATCTGAATACAATGATATATATATTGTATAGTTTCATTTCTAGAGAAAATATGCCCTAATTTTGGATCGCGCATTAAATTAATACATTTATTGAAACTATACTATAAAATTGAAATTCACAATTTATAAAATAATTCAGAATTGAAAAGAGGTAAAAAATGGTTTACCCGAAATGTCGGATTCCCAAAGCGTGCGACTCCTCTTCTTTTTCTCCTTCTTTTTTTTTTCTTTTCTTTTTCTTTTTCTCGTTCCCTTTCTTTTCTCTTCCTTCTTTCTCTTTTCTTTCTTCTTTTCCTTTCTCTCTTGATTCCCAGATGAGCAAGTGAGGGGGGTGGATGAGAAAATGAATGGAATGAGCACATATATATAGGCATAAGTTTTGTGGGTCCCATGCCAATTAATGCTCAAGATAATGTTCCTACTTATCTCTTATCCTATGAGTCATTAGATAATGATCTCTTTAATAAAGTTATTTTCATTAATTTATTTCTTTCATTATCCAAGTCATTCATGATAATCACTTCTTTAATTCATTTTACTTTCCAACTAAGCACATTGCCTTAATCCAAAATTACATTTAATTATTATTATTATTTTTCTTCATTATCTTGATCTAAGTCATGTGATAATGATTTAATTTAATTATTTTTTCCTAATTATCCATCCAACATGAGTTATCAAGACAATCATTTATTTTTCTAATTAATTTTCTTTTCTTTTATCCAACAAAGATGTTTTATCTCTTATTATTTTATTTATTTATTTCTTTTATTTTTTTTCATTATCCAACAATAATCTTTTATCCAACATTTTTATTTATTCAATTATTTTTATTGCTATTCCCAACCAAGCAATCATTCCTCAATTAAATAAATATATACCTAGTCATTTATTTGCTTCATCCATTAATATATATATATATATATAAAATCATCATCATTATCATATACTTTTTCATTTAATTTAAATAGACCCCTCTATATATATATATATATATATATAAATGCAATAATTATTTTATTACATAAATTCATTTTATTCATCATTATTTATTTATTTTAATTCCTCAATTAATACACTTATTACTTAATACTTTCACCAAAAATCATGTATTACCATTTAATACACACATTGATTAATACCATTGCCAAAAATTTTGTATTTTTGTATAATCATGTATTTCTCATTTATAATTCATTAATTGATACATAAAAATACATGTCGAACCTGTCGACTGAATGTCCAAATATACGGGTCGTTACAATAACTCTCTCAGACTATCAATCAATTTGTGGTTGGAAGGTTTTGCTCAAGCTCACACTAGTCCCTAACTAATTCTGTAAGCTCTGCCAAAAACAAGACGTAAACCGAACATCTCTGTCAGACACAATGTACATTAGGACCCCATATAATCTCACAATCTCGTGGATATACAACTGACTCAACCTCTCCATCGAATCTCTACTATGCATTGGGAGGAAATGAGCCGACTTAGTAAGTCTGTCCACAATGACCCATACAGCATCATGTCTCCGCTGAGTCTGGGGCAATCCCATCACAAAGTCCATGGTAATGTGCTCCCATTTCCATTCGGGAATAGCCAAAGGTTGTAATAAACCACCGGGTCTCTGGTGCTCAACCTTAATCTGCTGGCACGTATCACATCTCTACACAAAGGCTGCAATATCCCGCTTCATCCCCGGCCACCAATAAGTACGTCGAGCATCCTAATACATCTTATTGGCGTCTGGATGGACGGTGTACCTCGAGCAGTGCAGCTCTACTAGCACTCCCTATCTCAGGCAAGGGTCATCTGGTACCCACAACGTCCCCTAAACCTCAGTGCACCATCAGTATTAATCGACCACTCCACACAAGAAGTGTTGTCTACCTGCCCCTAGTACATCATAAAATCAACATCATGAGGCTGAACCTCCATAATCTCAGTAAGCAACACCAGCTGGGCTCTCATCTGTGCACTAAGTTTGATCTTGATCGAAGTCTCATGGATACTCATCACTATTACATAATCAATCATCCTCCACTCCTGAGACATATGTTTAGCTACACAAGCAGTTTCAACCCGTACTCTACTAAGCGCATCAGCCACCACATTGGCTTTCCCGAGATGGTACTCTATGGTAAAGTCATAATTCTTGAGTAGCTTCATCCATCTCCTCTGCCTCATATTAAGGTCTTTCTGCGAAAATAGGTACTTGAGGCTCATAATTAGAATACAGTGTGAAATACTCACCATACAGATAGTGTCGCCAAATCGTAAGTGCAAACACTACTGCATCAATATACACCCAAGGCCTGTACCACATGTATCTATATAGATTGTCAACTCACGGCCTGATTCTGGTAGCACAAGAACTGGGCATATGTCAAATGACGCTTCAATTCAAGGAAGGTTTCCTCACACTTATCTGTCCACACAAATGGCATGTTCTTCTAGGTAAGCTTCGTCATGGGAGCAACGATCCTCGAGAAGTTTGGCACAAATCTGCGGTAATATCCTGCAAAACCCAGAAAACTACGGATCTCTATCACAGTGGTAGGTCTCGGCTAACCTATAATAGTCATGACCTTAGCTGGATCAATTGAAATGCCCCCGGTTCCTACTACATGGCCTAAAAATCAGACTTCTGTCAACCAAAACTTGCACTTGCTAAACTTGGCGTACAATCGATGATCTCGAAGAATCTATAGTGCGATCCTCAAGTGCTCAGCGTGCTCCTCCCTAGTCTTCGAATAAATAAGGATGTCATCGATAAAGATGATGAAGAATGAGTCCAAGTAGGGATGAAACACCCTCTGCATCAAGTCCATTAACATCACTGGGTCGTTCGTCACGCCAAACGGCATGACTAAAAACTCATAGTGCCCATAGTGAAACCAAAAGGTCATCTTTGGTACATCTCTCAACTGATGGTACCCAGATCTCAGATCGATCTTCAAAAACATAGTGGCACCTCGGAACTGGTCAAATAAGTCATCAATACGCGGGAGAGGGTACTTGTTCTTCATTGTCACTGTTAGCTATCCCGCAAGTGTACGGGATCGCAGCAGTAATATCCGAAAAGTCTGGGTATCGTCCTCAGGGAACACTGGTAGTGATTGATTTTTAACACCAAAGTTGCTGAAGATCTCAATTTTATCAAGACAAGATTGAAAATGATTAATTCAATTAGAAATCAGAAACTACTGTAAATAAGACTATGATAAGTTATAGAATTCAGTAAAGAAACATGTCTAGGATAATGAAAGTCTCCACATAGTTTGTAAATCTTTATTGTATTGTT
>JAJIYU010006344.1:0-20796 GCA_030144865.1 Tinospora cordifolia
AGGACAAGAAAAGAAATGAATTCATGCATCTGACACAGGGAAATATGACAGTCAGGGAGTATGAGCAGGAGTTCAATCGATTAGCTTTATTTGCTCCTGAGATGGTAGCTATAGATGAGATCCGGATGCAGCGGATTAGAGACGGGTATTCTGATCGCATCTGTGAGGGATTAGTGTTAGCAGGGGTACAGACTTATGAGCAAGCAACCAGATAGGCTGGGGATTTTGAGACTGCCCAAGCTAATGCTAGGATGAGGAGAACTGCTGCTACAGGGATGGCAGTGACATCATCTACCACACAGAGTGCGCCAGTAGGCCAGATGAGTCTAGCTATGTCAGGGAGGCCCTATTATCAGAAGAAAAGTTCTATACCTAATAAGAAGCCCGGAAATATAGTGGTCAGGGTAGCAGAATGGAGGCATCTGCAGCTCCAGTTGTAACAGGGCCTACACCACCACCAGCATCATATATGGCAGGGAGAGGTGTATCATAGCCCAGGAGGCCACAACAGCAGACTGGGAGCAGACCTTATATGGCAGCAAGAGGTACAGGGTCTCAGGTTGCATCTTCTGCTTCTGGATCAGGTAGACCACCATTTGTTTGCTATAGGTGTGGGATGCCAGGACATAGAGTTTTTCAGTGTCCACAACCTGCACCCCAGAGATGTTCTACTGTCTAAGGGGGTGGAACTACAGCAGGGATACGTGAGCAGGCCAGAGCAGTGACAAAACCTGATCCTGACTCCAGCAAACAGCTCATTGAAGGTATTATCGATATCTGTGATACCCCTATGTATGTTTTGATAGATGTTGGATCGACTTTATCTTTTATTGCTGGTCATATGGTAGATAGATTGCATTTATCACCTGTTAGGACTAGCACACCTCTGATTTTTAGCACAACAGCTGGAGAGAGAATATATCCAAATATGGTGTGTGAAAATTGTGTGGTGAAATATGACAATCATGAAATGATTGTGTGTTTTAGAGTTCTAGAATTTCTAGAATTTGATGCTATTTTAGGCATGGATTGGTTGGCGGCCTATCATGCATGTGTTGACTGCTTTTCTAAGAGAGTAGTCTTTCAGATACTAGGTCAACCCTCATTTGTGTATAGGGGTATGAAATCTTCACAACTTCCTACTCGAGGTCGTATGGCTATTGATAAAGAAGTAGGAATGTGGGTTGGTATTGGTTCAATGGTGGAAAAGGCGAAAGGCATCCAGTTAGCTGATATTCCTGTTGTTGGTGAATATCCCGATGTGTTTCCAGATGATTTTCCGGGATTGCCACCAAAGCGGGAGATAGACTTTATTATTGAATTGATGCCTAATACTAAGCCTATTTCCATTCCTCTATATCGAATGGCACCAAAGGAGTTGCAGGAACTTAAAGTGTAACTAGAGGAGCTGATGACTAAGGGGTTTATTAACCCAAGTATGTCACCTTGGGGCGCACCTGTATTGTTTGTGAAGAAGAAGGATGGAAGCTTACGATTGTGCATTGATTATCGTCAGTTAAATAAGGTGACTATCAAGAATAAATATCATTTGCCCCGCATTGATGATTTATTTGATCAGTTGAATGGTGCTAAGTTCTTTTCCAAGATTGATTTGAGGTCTGGATATCATCAGTTAAGGGTTCAAGAAGAAGATGTGCCAAAGACTGCTTTTAGAACAAGGTATGGTCATTATGAATTTCTTGTAATGCCTTTTGGATTAACTAATGCACCTGCTATGTTTATGGACTTAATGCAAAGGGTGTTTAAGCCATACCTAGATCAGTTTATTATTGTGTTTATTGATGATATCCTTATCTACTCCAAAACTCGAGAAGACCATGAGCAACATCTCCATATCACTTTGAAGACTTTAAGGGAGCATAGATTGTATGCTAAATTTAGCAAATGTGAGTTTTGGTTGAATGAGGTGAAGTTTTTGGGTCATGTAGTAAGTGCAGAGGGTATTTCTGTTGATTCTGCTAAGGTTGAGGCTATTATCAATTGGCCAAGACCAACTACAGTGACCGAGGTTCGTAGTTTTCTGGGTCTAGCTGGCTATTATAGAAAGTTTGTAGAGGGTTTTTCTAAATTAGCCGCTCCACTTACAAATCTGACTCAAAAAAATGTACCATTTGTGTGGACCTCAGCATGTGAAGCTGCTTTTATGGAACTGAAGAAGAATTTGACTACTGCTCCGATGTTAGTACTTCCACAGCTTGGGAAGGAATTAGTGATATATACAGATGCAGCATTGACAGGTTTGGGTGGTGTATTGATGAAGGAAGGTCGGGTAATTGCTTATGCATCTAGATAGCTAAAGGTGCATGAGAAAAATTATCCTGTGCATGATCTGGAGTTAGCAGCAGTAGTGTTTGTGTTGAAACTGTGGAGACATAATCTGTATGGAGAAAGGTTCACCTTGTACTCTGATCATAAGAGTCTGAAATATTTGTTTGACCAGAAAGAGCTAAATATGAAGCAGCGTAGATGGCTAGAATTTCTAAAGGATTATGACTTCACTTTGGAGTATTATCCTGAGAAGGCCAATGTTGTAGCAGATGCACTGAGTAGGAAATGAACAGAGACTAGTGTAGTAGCTTTTCAGATGGCTCAGGAGTGGCGACTTCTAGAGAGAGTGACTATGATGAGTATTCTCTCTATGGAGCCACATGTTGATATTTTTGCTCAGATGCATATTCAGTTGACAGACTCTCATATTCAGGAGATCAGAGAGTTACAGCAGCATGATCCTGGTTTGACGATGTATGAGACTTAGGCTGACAGCGCAGATAGAGTTGACTGGCAGAGAGGTGTTGATGGTGTGTTGCGTTACCAAGGAAGGTTATGGATACCTGTTGATAAGGGACTAGGGACAACATTGCTTGAAAAGGCACACAGATCTCAGTATACTATTCATCCAGGGTCTACAAAGATGTACCATGATATGAAGAGGACAGTTTGGTGGCATGGGATGAAGAAGGATATAGCTGAGTATGTGCAGAAATGTACTGTGTGCCAACAAGTTAAAGCTAAGCATCAGAGACCTGGAGGTCAGATGCAACCCTTACCCATTCTAGAATGGAAATGGGAGCATATCACTATGGATTTCATTACAAGGCTTCCTAGATCTCAAGGCAGATATGATGCCATTTGGGTTATTGTTGATCGGTTGACTAAGTCTGCACACTTTCTTCCGATGCACACCAGATACTCGATAGACCGACTGAGTAGGTTATATGTTCGGGAAATTGTGAGATTGCATGGGGTGCCTATTTCTATTGTGTCGGATAGAGATCCGCGATTTACATCAAGATTTTGGCAGGTTATGCACTCTCGATTTGGTACCCATCTCCGTCTCAGTACAGCATTTCACCCGCAGACCGATGGTCAGACCGAGAGAGTGATTCAGATGTTAGAGGATATGCTCAGATCGTGTATATTGGAGTTTGGTGGGACTTGGAGTGAGTATTTATCTTTGTGTGAGTTTGCTTATAATAACAGCTATCAGGTTAGTATTGGCATGGCACCGTATGAGGCTTTATATGGTCGACCGTGCAGATCTCCGACTTGCTGGTATGAAGTTGGGGAATCACAGTTATTAGGGCCAGAGATTATTGCAAATCACACAGAAAAGATTAAGCAGATTAGACAAAATTTAAAGAAAGCCCAAGATCGTCAAAAGAGCTATTTTGATCATCGACACAGACCTTTAGAATTTGCAGTGGGTGATCAAGTACTGTTGAAAGTTTTCCCTCAGAAAGGTCAGATGAGATTTGGAGTGAAAGAGAAATTAGCTCCACATTTTATAGGACCATTCGAGATCCTAGAGAGGATTGGTCCTGTGGCATACCGACTTGCTCTACCTCCTCAGTTGGCTGGTGTCCATGATATGTTCCATGTATCTATGTTGAGGAAATATTATCCTGATCCGACGCATGTTCTAGATTTAACACAGATACAAGTTGGGGAGGACACTACCTATGAGGAAAAGCCTATTCAGATCATAGCCAGAAGGGTACAGAAGTTGCGGAACAAGGAAATTTTGTTAGTCAGAGTTAAGTGGCAATTCCATGATAATGAAGAGCAAACCTGGGAGCGTAAGGATAAGATGCGGGAGCAATTTCCAGATCTTTTCACTACTTAAGGTATGTTCCTTTAATTTAAATTTCGAGGACGAAATTCCTTAGGTTGGGGAGATTGTAACACTCCGTATTTTAATTAAACACGTAAATTCATTTAAATAGAAATAAATAAGTATAAATGTACGTATTTGTACGGATTACGTGTATATGTACACGTTAATTACACACATGTATTAAAAATACACATTACGTATATAAATTAATTAAATTAAATAAAGGTGTAGGAATTAATTAAATTAAATAATGGGGGTATAATTTTGGTTAAATATACCTATATAATGAGATAATATGCATTTAATAAGATTGCTCAAATAAAAAAAAATCAAAATCAAAGAAATAAATAAATTACTCAATTAGTGGGGTGATTTAAGTTGGTGGTGTGGTTTGCATGTATAAAGAATAAGTGGCTAATGTATTGTATTATGTTCCACTAACTTGGTGAAAACAAATATATATATATATATATATATATATATGTTGTGATTACTAATGTATGGGGCAATTTCATGAGAAGTGGCTGGTGGTACGTGGGAAAAAAACAATAAAAAAAAAAAGAAAACAAAATCTAAGGTGGTTAATTAATACATTGAAGTGAAATTACCATATAGTTACATGGAGAGTTAATAGATGATGAGGGTAATTTGGTAATCTCATTTACCATTTAACAATGGGTGGGTCAGTTGTGTAATTTGGCAATTGAGTGGGTAATAAATAAATAGCAATGGTGATTAACGTATTTGTGAGTGAAGGTGGCGGTGGGTGTTACTAGGCACGTGAAGAGGAGGTGGATACTATATAAAAGGGGTGTCTTTCTCTGATTTCTTCAATTGCCAGAGTGTACTTGAGGACGAACAGAAGAACCCGAACAGAACAGAAACAGACAGAAGAAAGGAAAGGGAAATGATCATTTTCTCGCCAGATTCGTCGTGCAGGTAGGGTATTTCTTCAAATTCTAGTTATAAAAACACTAATTAAGCTGAGTACTACAATCCTCTCGATGTAATTTTGAGTAAAATTGGTATTTTATAGCAGTACCCAAAAATTGGGTGTTTCCCTATAGTGAGTGAAACTCAACAAAAATTATACCAAAACACTCCTGGCAATAAGTAGATCTCATATATGTGGTTAGATTTTGTTCGTTTACCCCATAGATTTTAAAATAAATACCCAAAATTTTATAACATTTGGATAGGCTTTTGTGTATATTAAACTCAAATAAAACTCTGATTGATACCTATAGAAATGTAGAAAATGAAAATACGAACCCATTGACACTAAATTTGTAAATTTTGGATATCAATTGAAATTTTGGTAAACAATTGAGCAATGGGGATTTTAAGAAAAAAATATTAAAAAAATTACATAAAATATGATTTAAAAGCCTATTTGAGTTATTTTCTGTCGTAAAAATATTTTATATGAGCAGAAAATTAGTTTTATGATTACTGAGCTTATTCGAGTCAATGCGCGTCAATACGCGAGGTCTGATGTGCGTCTATGATTAAAAATGAGAAATAAATACATTAGAAATTAGTTATAGAAATAAATTTGAATTTGATTGGTGTTTTTGAAATTATTTTTGATAGGATAATTTTCGTGAATTGAGTATAGACGCTGAAGTGGATACTGGAAATTGATTGATAATAATTTTGGTGAGTAATATTTATTTGTGGGTATTTCGGAGAAAAATGCTTTATGTCTAGAACTTCTAATTTTTCTTAAACATGAATGGATGCACTTGATATGATATGAAATGATGGATTATATATTATTGAACTTTACAGTAAAGGTTGGAAAAGCTGGTTACTTACCAGAAAGTGAGTTATGTGCCAACGGGATTTAGTGTTGGTATTCGGTGAATATTTCTTTATCTTTGTTATTTATATGGCATTGTAGATAAAAAATGATTTGAATGTAAGCATGTTATTGATATGAACATATGTTACATTTGATTTGGCTTTCATGAAATTTTATTTGCATGGAAACGTGTTTTGGATTTGCAAGAGCAGATCTAAAATATGATATGGTTTTGATGGACTGAGCCATGGGGAATAATACTTCTTTATGTGATAATCCTATGAGACTGAGCCATGAGAAGTATCAGCTTGTTCCTATGTGATAATCCTCGAAATGAGTTGGAAATGGAAAAAATTAAAGTTGCAGTCTACTTTTGTTGAGGTCAAACAAGAAGTGAGACTGACTCTAGATCTAGAAGGATAAGGAAATGCATAATTGTTTTAAATGGAAGGATAAGGAGGTGCATGATTGTTTTAAATTGGCATGAGCACTATGTTAAATGCATTTATGTATTTTGTAAATGAATATGCTGAATTTAAATGTTTTATTTGATTTGAAAATTTGCATGTTTATTTAAATGCATCTAAATGCCTTAGATAAAGAATATTCACTGGGCATGTTGTAGTCACTCAATTTTTAACATTTCAGGAACTGATAGAAAAGGGAAAAGGCTAGCGCAAGAAGAGTAAACAGTTCTTCCAGTTTTACTACATGCGTGGGCTTATCTGTTTTTTTTAGTTTTATTTTTGTATAATTATACTTATCACTGTATATGTAATATCACCAGAGAGATATCAGTTTACTTTCACTAAGATGAGAGTGAAAAATAGTTTTGATTTGTGAATGATATATGAAATATACTGTGTATGTTTGTGGATCATAATATTGTTTATTAGATGACGAATTTTTTTGGGATAAGTCAAAGTTTTAGAAGAGACTCTGTCAAAATTTCTATAGGAATATTGAGTAGGATTAACAGTGAGAGGCTGACATAGTATTATATATGTAGGTGTAGCGTATATAGTATTATGTGTCGGTCGTGACGTCACCTGTACGAGGTGGGTTGCGACAATCAAACTATTAAACCTCTCTCCCGAGTTAGTTAAAAAGTCTAGAATCAATCTATATATGACCAATAAATAGAAAGCATTAAAAACACAAAGTATAAAACAAAACCTCAAAATAGATTAATCAAAACTCAAAATTAAGGGTTCTTACAATCTTACATCCCATAATTTATAAACTTATCCAAACATAATATAGAGATTACAAAATAAATAATTAAACAAATAGAAGATCACACTCTCATTTTGATCTTGTTTTTCGCTTTCTTCTCCGTCTTTGCTCTATCTCTGTTTTGTCGTCAAAAACCAATATTTGAATAACCTAAAACCTAATTCTATATTTATAACTGTGCCAAAAAACCTCAAAACAAGAATTAATAAAACCTAAAAATCATTCTTAAATGCACTAGTGTCACTCATCCAAAATCCTAAAATTTCATGAATGTTGTTGGTTAATCACACTACCGCAGTAGTCATGCGCTGCCCCTTTTTCATTGTTTTCTTCATTGTGTTACTGCGTAGTGCATAATACTTTTGTAGTGATGCCTGATTTCTGCATTTTTGGGCTTTTTTTCATCTTAATTCCTCTGTTGTCTATCTCCACTTGATCTAAACCTGTATAAGCAACTGAGAACCTTCCTCAAGCATTAATTCACGAGTCTAAATGAATAAAAATAATATTAAAATTATCCAAATGTGTAAATACATGTAATACTAATATAAATGATCATGCACCTAATGATAAACAAATATTTCCTATTTCCTACAAAATCCATGCAAAACATATGCAAAATACATATAACATAGTTAGCATGTTATGCAACTAACAAGCACATACAAGTCCTAAGTTAGACCACAAACCATTGCAATACTACAATGGCATAGTGTGGTTAGCTATGGCAACTTGCACATAGTTGCATATCCCCATGGTACTCGTAGACTGACCATGGTTTATCTGTATCAATGCTTGGACCTTAGTCCCATAATAAAGGGTTTCAACAATTATTTCATCTCTTGGACCAAGGCCACAAAGTGAACGTTTTGCCAAAAATGACCCAACCCTTATGTTAGAGCCTCACCACAAAGGTTTTGACATTGAAAACATTACATCACAACGGTGGACTACTAACAATACTTAAAGGAAAATTGTCCTGGAAAGTGTATTATTATCTTAATTTATGTTCTTTTTATATGGTCAATAGTATGTTATCACATGTAACTTAAATTCATTCGTGTGATTTCATATATCATCATGATCATATTATCTACATAGCACGTTCATGCTTAATCCCCAAATATACAAGTATATATATGTTAAATATACTCAGGCATTATATACTTATGAAACCATGATTCTCAAGATATGTTCCAATATCCTAGCATGATATCTATCACAACATGTATAATTTTATTTATCATCTAAGCATGGCATACATATCACCATCACATCATATTCAACATTTATAAAATATATTTTATAATTTCATTCAAATTATACATTCAATCATGCAAGAATGCAACTAGATGTTCAAAGTAACCACCTATGGTATTTTTGCAATCTATGTAAATAATGTATGTTTAATAAGAAAATAGAAATGATTTGCAAATATTACCCACATTGATATTCCAAAAAACAATGACGACAATCTTAGTGTAATCCTTCAATCGACATTCCCATGTTTCCATCTACACGCACAAAATGACAATTTTTAGTGCATTTACTTTCTATCATGATTTGATCCTAAGTTAACTTGTTTGCACAAGTGATCAAGCTATTACAAAACTTTGAAATTCACCATTATATTCCCTATGGTTTAGCTATCACATGTGCATGAAATCGAAAGTTTTTCAAAATTAATTATTGTTAAAAACACAGTGTAGTGTGCTGCTTCAATGGTGCAGCATGTTCTTCTAGCCCTTGGGCAATAATAATATGTTGTTCCTCTCTTTGGTTCAAAACTCTTCAAGAGTTAGTTTCGGGTGTCTCAAGGCTTGGATTATTCATCTCTTAGTGCTCTATAATACTATAAAGGTTTGGTTGTATGATTACCAAAAATTTAAGGTCAAATTGAGAGTTTTCCGTGGTTGGTCATACGTTTGATCATAAGTGTCATTTCATGTAAACCACCAATTTGTGTGCTTACGATTATCACGTCTCAAGAATAGGTGAGGCCTGAATGATGAACAATAAGTTCATGACTTCGCCTCATTTTTACAAATGTGAAACTAGAAAGAAAGAGAAGTTGAGAAATACTTACAAAGCACTATTTGTTAGTTCTCTTAGTTTCTTTGAGGCTCAGCATACTCTCACACATGCCTCAAGTTCACACCGACATTCCAACACATAGAGAATGGTTTTACCCCCATTCTCTAGTTCTCTTTTTAACTAGAGAACATTAGGTTTTTGAGCTCCCATCATGGCCTAAGATTTGAACTGGGGGGTGATCTAAGAGAAGAGAGCCTTGTAAACTTGATTGGGTTGTGTAATACCTTAGGGAAGAGAGGTCACTGATTGTACAGCTGTCGTTATCCCCCTTTCACCAATATGAAAGTACACCTTCTTAATTGTCTAACTTTCTCACTGTGGCATGATCTAAGCCTAATCTTCAAAGCCAATGAGAGTTAAGTGTGGACATCTATGAGCATGACACATGACACCCCATGGACCTTTGGATTAGTGCAGCAGGCCGGTTGCGAGGAAGAAAGAGAATCACAAGGCAAACTTGGCTTCAACATCATGTTGCACATTCTAAGCGACAACATAGTGTAGCATGATGGATAATTATGTAGCATGTTGCTGCCATGGTGCAACGTGTTGCCTTTTTTTTTTTTTTTTTTTTTTTTTTTAAGTCTCCTAAGCATCTCGAGGATTTTAACATGAAGCTCTTCACCCTGATTCCACCGTTTTGACCCTGAAATAATTTTTCAAACTTATTCAGTAAATGCATCATAGGATAATGTAACGCCCAAAATTTTTTTTTGAAAATTTTTTATGTAAATAATTAGACTAAATTAAAGTAGAATAATTTAATAAGTAACTTTTAGTGAAAGTTGGGCAAATAAAGTAAGTCCAATTATCACCGTTAAAATGTGAAAATGTCAACAAATAAAATATTAGAATGTAAAAAAAATATTATTGATTAGTAAAAAAAAGAAAAAAAGAAAAATCAATTTATAGGATTGCACAATAAATAATTATTTGTGGGCCAAATAAATGTAACTTTTGAAGGAGATTGTCTTAATAGTGAACACTTTTAATTTGAGTTAAATATTAAAATTTGGAATAAACCAAATTAATCAGTTTAAATCTATTAATTAATAACTAAATTGGGACATCATTGTGTGCATACGGGATACAAGATAGGTGATAATTAAATGGATAGATATGGAGAATTCAAATTCAAATTCAAATTCAAATTGGATATTATCTCAGCTACTCACCCTCATCAACCAAAGCTAACATGTGCTTAGTTTCAATTTTATTTAAATCATCCCATGGGAGAGAATGGGCAGTGAATCTCGTTGTGGCAATATTGAAGGAGAAGGCTGAGATTGACATCAAATCAGCCTACATCATGATCATATCTTTGACTTATTCAACAAGTCGTTACAAGTCCGCGCTCTAAATTGAGAGTCATCCCATATTTGTTATTATTGTCCTATTCCCGATGTTCCACTTTTCTCATCATACATCATATTTACAGCCATTGAAGAATAAAACAAAACTAATAATAACCCAAGGAAACATTCCTTTGTGTTCACAAATTGGTGGCACTTCTTTTCTTTCTCTAATCATTTCGCCCCTTTATTTTTTCACCATCTCAACCCATAGATCTGCAAATTTTCCTTTAGTGAAACACCATTACAACGTCCCAAAGTCTTATTCCTATAGCCCACTATACAATCAAATTTCTTTGCCAAAATAATTCCCCCATCTAACTCATGTTCATTCCTTTTTTTTTTCTTAATAGTAATTTTTTTTTTATCAAAAAACCTCTATAAACCATCCAAAGAGCTAAACAAAATGCTGCTTAAGCTATTAGAGAAGAAGGAAGCAAATTGCGTCAAAAACTAAGATTAAAGTGCTAGATTTAGTAGTTTTATAATCTCATTGTTTTTTTTTTTTCTTGTAGTTTATTATATGCTAGATTTAGTAGTTTTGAGCAGAAACTGTATTTGATATTGATTATATATGACTATGTTGATCATGCATTAATATTTACAATATATTCATCCATGCAACCAAAAACTAATATAGTTTGTATTATTTTATATGCAATACAACTAAAAAATATTATCAAAATTATTTAGGACGTTAGAACAACGTTGAATTTGATTAAAAGTCATTTTACAAATTATTTTGGTAGAAATATAATTTTATATGTGAAACTAATACAATTGCTTGTGTAGATTGATCAATTGTGAAAAATGATGTTATTAGTACACATGGGTAGAAAGTTTCAAAAAAAAATTATAAGCTGTAAAATAATATAAAAAATTATGTTAAATTATTAGTTGATGTGAAATCAATGAAGCGGGAAAAAACTATACATAAAAACTCATATATATATATATATATATATATATATATGCTCAAAATAGAATACAAAATGGTATGGCTTTAATTATTATGAAAATATATTAAAAAGTTATTAAATTAAGAAAAATTTTTAAATAATTACGTGGCTGGAAATAATATTGATAATCAGTTTATAAGGTAAAAGATTTTATTAATATGTTAGGGAATATAAGACACACAAAGATATATTATTTACCTTGAACTTGTGTAAAATGGTGTAAATTAGACACATTAAAATACAAAAACCAGTTCCTAAAACAATAGAAAATTATCTAAAAAGGTGATAATAACACGTATTCATAAGTCATAACCCTATAGTTGAAAAATAAAACAATTGAAATATTGAAAATGTATTATTGGTGAAACATAATTAGAAACTATAAAATCAGAAAAATAAAATATTTGTAGTGAAAATTCATATCTTTTAACTTGCCGAAAATTTCAAATAAAATAATTATAGAATAATAAATTTTTTATCAAAAATATTGAGACATATAAATGAGGATTTTATCTGCCTATAATAAATTGTAAGTTTAATAATCATGCAAGATGTGTATGATACTGTAAACTAAAATGTTAAATTCTAAATAAATTTTGAATGGCCTATGAAAATCATTTATGATATAAAACAATTCAGCTAAGTTAGAGTTAGAATAAATAAAATATCATACATTACTAAGAATATTTTTTATGTGATTTATGGTAATATCTTGGTTAGAGTTTGATACAATGCGGATCTCGAGGTTATAGATATCTTGATAGTGGACATAAGGACAATAATTTATTTTTAGTTAAAATGGACCCTATCTTGTAGAGTTGGCATATTTATTTAATTTTGAACTATCTAATGATCGAAATACTGAGATTTAAAAAAATGTCAGATCATTTTCTTGAGTATTCTATGACTAGACTATACTTCCTTTGATCCAAATTATCATATCTCCCTTTAAACTAGTTTGCTCAGCAATTATTTCTAACCCATAATGCCCAAAATCATATAATATCGTATATAATAATGAATTACAACATGTATTATATTGATATAATTCCATTGCCCTGGTCAAAATGGGCATATTTCTCGACATTTTAGATGTTTTGAGGATGATTATTTGTTATCTAGGGTAAGAAATGTAACACCCCAAAATTTTGTCAGCGCGCTTCGTCGTGAATAAATATAAGAGAAAATATTAATTTGTAAAAAAAATGAGAATTTAAAATAAAATAACAAAATAAATAATAATGAAATAAATAATAGTTTTTACGAAAAAAATACTAATAATAATGATAAAATCGATTTTTAGAACTTATAACATAAAATAAAATAAATAATAATAAATAAAATAATAAGAATGAACGAGTTAAAATCTTATTTTCTACGCATGAACTATAGTTTGGAACAATAATCAGATGTTAGTGTATAAAAGATGAAAATAAAAAAAAATTTAAGGCTTGGTTGAAAAAGAAAAATAAAATATTGGTTGGAAAAAAATATAATAATAATAAGAATAAGTAAATAAATAAAAATATATAGATTTTATAATTAGTGTTGCTTTAGAATAAAATTAAATAAATATAAAATAATAATAATAGTAACAACAAAAATAAATAAATAAGTTAAAATCTTATTTTTATTTAAATCTATGCGTAAACTATGATTGAAAAAAAAAAATCAAACAATAGTGAATTAAAATTTAAGATGTGGTTAAAAAATGAAATCAAAATATTTTTTGAGAAAAAAAGAGAAAAAATTGACATTGGGTGATTGAAAAAATATATATAAATAAATAAAAATAAAAATAGAATTAAATAAAATATAAAACAAATGTGCTCTGATTTTGCTGAAAAAAAAAAAAGAAATTTCTGGAAATGGTGCTCATGATTTGGATGAAGAAAACAGGGGAAAATTCTGGAAATGGTTGGAAAAGTCACAAACCAAGAGACAAATCGAGATTTTGTGAAAAGGGGCGTTCATGGTGGGACGGATAGCAAGCAAAATTCAGAATTTTCTGGTTCGTGGGGTTCTAAATCACGAACAAGGAGCTAGAAATCTGAAATGAATGAAGAAGATGAACGTGAAATCACGAATAGGGGAGCGATGGTCATTCTTGACCATGATTTTCTGGTTTTGGGGACGAAGATGTGCAGCAGATGGGTTTTGATTTGAGCATGTGTGTGGGTTGCTTGATGTCCGTAAAGAACGAAGAGAGGAGGAGCTGCCGGGCATTGTTGCAGCTGGCCGTGAAGATGAACGAAGAACAGAGCTGGTCTGTGAAGAAGAGGGACAACGAAGCAACTGTTGTTGCTGATTGAAGCTGGTACGTTTTGAGGTTCTAGGGCATCATTCAAGTAAAGAACAAGAGGGTTTCATTTTAATATGGGGTTTCCAATGGGTTTCAGTTGGACAAAGAACAGGGGTGATTTGGTGAGTGTATGGTGCGACGTGTGTGTGTTGATCATGAAGCACGAACGAAAAAAAAAATCTGCTTGCTTTTTTTTTTTGATGAAGAAGATGAATGTGATTTTGTGATGCGTGTGTATGTGAGGCTCGTGAAGCACTAATGGGAAACCATAATTTTTGGTTCGTGAATGGTTTGTGAGTGGTTTGTGAGTGCTGACCGTGAAATGATGCAAACGGTGAAGAAGGTTGTTGTTGTGTGTGTGAGGCAGAGAACAATCATGGTTGCTGGTGGTGGTTGGAGTTTTGATGCCGAAAGGAAGAAAAAAGATGTGCTGCAACTTGGAAGAACAAAAAGCAGCCATTGCTGATTTAGTTCCTAGTGTAGGACGACGAATGAGAGAATGAAGATGAAGGTACTAGCGCATGAAAGAAGGAGTTGAATGTGATTGTTTTTAGTTGGGAATTTTTGGTTATGATGTACAACTAGTCCGTGAAGAAAGAAATTAAACATTTCTGGAAATTCGATGCACTTTTGATGAAGAAGATTGAAACTGTATACGTGTGGCTGTTGAAGAAGGACGAATAGGCAACGAAGAACGAACGATCTCGAAGGTAAAATATTTTAATTTTTGGTTTTAAAATTTTGATGGTTTTAAATTTATTTTTAGTGATTATAAATGCGAGAAAAAATAAAATTTAGGAATTTAAAACCTTCTTTAATATTTTAATAAAAATATTATTATGATGCATGTAAATTTTTTTATATAAATATTTAGAAATAATAATATTGAAGTTAAAAGGTTTAACATTTTTAGAATCCTAAATTAGAAGATATTGCGCATACAATTCTAATTTAATTAGGAGTGATTTTATATAATAAATGAAAAAAAAAAATAAAAATTTAAAATTTAATTATTCAAATTTGTTAAAAAAGAAAATAATAATAATAATAATAAAACTTTTAGAAGTTAAAGCCTTTTATAAGAAAAGAATAAAATTTTAGGCCTTGAAAAATTAAATGTATAACATTTAGAAGTTTTATTTTATTTGTAACTAAATTAATTATGATATTAATAAATTATTTAAATTTGTGAAGATTCAGTTATTAAAAATCTAATTTATGAAAAAGCTTGAAAGTAAATTATCAAAGTTTTAATTTCAAATTAAGGAAATTTAGAAGACTTAGAAATTATTTTAATTAGAATATATAAAATGATATAATTTAGGAATAATCTAAAATTAGTTGAAATTAATATCTGGACTACATAATTAATTTAGAAATTATTTAAGTTTAAAAATATTTTGAATAAGATTAAATGTGAATTAAGAATTTAGGAATCTCATTAATTGTAGAATTACAGATTTTACATTTTAGAGTATCGAGCATTTCGAAGGAAAGCAAGGTTATCCTGAAGATAGGCAGAATTCGAAACATTTGTTTGGATAGTTCTAGGTTATTGAAAATTTATTATGAAATTGATAAAAATTGTTTGGTGTGCTTAGATGATAGTGTGATGAATTATTTTAATTTATGCATAATTATTTTATGACATGTTGGAATAGAAAACCATGCATTTAGATTTATTCATTTATGGCACGCATGAATAGGAAAACACTCATTTAGATTTCATAGTTTTCTCATGCACTTTATCATCTTAACTTGCATGAATAATTTGACTTATTATCTATTGGATTGTGAAATGTTTGGTGTGATTGAACTTATTTGTGAAACTAAAATAAGATTAAAAGATTATTAAAAATCTACTTATCGGTGCCATTGACGAGCCTGAGGCGGACTGAGGTGACATCTCCTATATGTCACCATTCGAGATCGATGAGCCGCAAGGCGAATTATAGGTATTCCCAACCGTAATTGCCTGCGACAGTTAGAAGTCTTTGGGAGTCAATACGAGGCTGTAGGAAGTACCCCTTTTAGGTTTTGATTTGAGTATCGATTGATTTTAGACGGTTATTGAGACCTTCTAGGATTGTATTGGATCACAGGGAATACCAAGAGACATCTCAACCCTCATCCGGTCTCAGACTTCAACCAAAACTAAACAAATGTTTGAAATGCCTAATGTTTAAAAGTGTTTGTAATGTTTTGGATTTTGGTCTGTATAATGCGTGTGATGTATAGGAATGATCCACTGGGCTTCGAGCTCACTCTCATTTCATTTTTCAGGAACATTTGGACGTAGTACATAGCAATCTACGTCAGAAGACTCGCACTTTTGATTGGACACCTCATGGGAGAGGTCGTCCGGGATAGAAAGCTTTAGAAGTTGTATTTTAATTTAATTCATTGTAACATAATTACACGTATAATTCACTTTTAAATTTAATTTTGTTATTTTATAGGTAATCATTTTGAATTTGAATTTTCGCTGCATAATTTATGATTCACGATTAATGACTTATGAGTTATGATTTATAATTTCTGATTTAAATTTGTTTTATCTAACTGTGAAAATTCAGTGAATATAATGAGAAACTATTTGCATCTTTTGTTTTGCATAACATGTGTTCTCAGATATTTATTTAGAAACATCTGACTAAAACTTAAAATTGAAGAAAAAGATTTTTGACATAACGAAATTTTTAAGTAGCGTTTCGATTCTTAATGGACGACGATCCACACGTGAAATAGCACGTGACAGGAGTTTTGATTAAGAGTCGGGGTGTTACAGAAATATGAGAAATTATGAATTTTGACATAAAACCTCACTTTTCATTCTTAATCCAAAAGTGTTAAATCATGGTCTGGTTATAGTTTTAGGACGTGTTTTCGTCACTTTTTCCTCGTGATTCTTGACTCATTCTTCCTATAACTCACAAGTCCACATGTTAGTAATGCGTTTACGGACACGTTTGTAGGGATGATACTGAAAAAAAATAAAAGAAAAAGACATGCATGCAAGGAATTAATAAATTTCTATTTTAAATTTTAAATTAAGAAAAATTGTGGAATGAAAATGAGAAAACAACTTCAGATTTTTATAATTTCAGAGGAAGTAATTAATGTTAGAGTTCTAAAAGGTGCCCATTTATTCAATTTGATATCTTCAACGTGCATCAATTTTTTTAATCAAAAAATAGAACCTCATTTGGCAATTTAATAAATAGCAAAACTATTAATTAGAAGGACATTATAAAAATAAAATTGTTTGACACCAATTTTTCGTTGAACCGACTGAAAACGGAGACGTTATCTTGGAAGAACAGCGAGCTTCCTTTCCTTGAGAAGACCGTCCTTGTTTGAGTTTCTCTCTTGAACTCCATCTTGGACTGAAAAGAAGAAACCCAAGTTTTATATCTTGTTATTGCTTCTCCTAAATGATTTCAATTACCTCATTATCATAGAGCATGATCTTTCTAATTAATTAACACATTATATTGGTAGATTTAGATCGCTCATTACAGTATATTACCTAACTTATCATGTTATAATTGTTGTTATTACTTAGTTTACCATTGTTAAATTATCCAGAGAGAGAAAAAAAAATGAAACTAACAGTTTAAAAAAAACAAATAAAATAAATAAATAAACTCACTTGTCTAAACAATAGTTGAACAATAAAAGTTTCTCCAAATTTCAAAGAAGAGGCTTCAGTAAAAATTAAGATTGTCAGAAACATATCATCACAATATTTGCAAATTTCTTAAGAAAAAAAAAAAAAACTAGCCTTCATCTAGTGATATATATTCTTTGACATCTGCATGGTTTGCCTTAAGACTTAAATCCATATACAAATACAAACTTTCATATAAAAGTTAATTAATGAAGAATACACCACTAGAATATTGTTCTTTCATATTATGTCTGAAAAATTTAAAACACTACTTCATTCATTTAGCAACATAACACAATTGCACCTTATTCATTATGTCATTGAAAAGATATACGACATTCTTTCAACTGTGCAAAATAGTCTTTTTTCAAATGGAGATACAAGTAATAAATCTACCCAACGTTGTTTACATTTGGTCCCAAGAAAATTGAAATACAAATTGTTCTATCTCCTCAATATAAGAAACTTTTTATAGATTACCATCCAGGAACATGAAACCTATTTGTTAAGATGTGTAAATCCCCATTTTGAAAATTCTAAGGACATTTTTAAAGATTAAGATGATTATTAAACTATCTCTCATAGTAGCCACAACCACATCAATGCAACATTTAAACTATTTGTGATACACAATTTATAAAAAACGTATTTTTTTCATAAGCATATAATTTAAGTTATTCACACATAAATAAACATTATTTGAAATTACCATAATTTAAAAAATTATATTTTTATTGTTAATAATTGTTTATTCAAGTTAATTAACTAATTAACTTTTGCAATATCTAATTTTTAACCAATTTGGAGGGGGTAGATGATCAAGGAGAATAACTTAGTTTACCATTGTTAAAAAAAATGAAACAACCGTATTAGGAGAGGTGAAGTAATTAGTAGCCTGATGATGTTGGAATTTAGAGGAAATGAAGATGATTGTGGCATAGATTGAGATCCAAAATTAGTATTAAGTTTCTTATATTGAGGAGGAGGTTTTGATCAAACCAATGGTAGCATTGCAATGCCATATGACTTGGTTCAAAACTAACCTGACAGAATACTTTTTGACCTCTTCCTCCACCATTGTAACCACCACATCCACGACCTTTGCCAAAACTTTGATTACTTCTACTAAGAATACTCTGATGTTGCGCGAATAAATCCTTTAAGAGTGCTAGAAGCACATCAGCTTATTGGGGACATTGTTGAAGGCAGCAGCTCTTTAGGGTTGTCGATGAGGGCGTCGACTTTATCTGGTCGAGGTGGTTTGTTACACCCTTGTCACCGAGAACTAAGTAGGAATAATCATTGCTTATGGGAGGGGGCAATGACTAGGGCACAAGCTATGGATGGCTCATCAGGATGGCTATGGTGATGAACTGTGTTTGGAGAGACACATGTTGATGGTTCAGCACTAGACGTCCAACCTTGCTATTAAGAATTAGTTTTGACAAATGAGGTCTTCTTTTCAAAAGAAGCAAAGTTTGTAGGTGCATTTGCAACATCAATATGTGTTGCCATATTCAATTGAGCAATTCGTTGCTTATGCACCATCAAGAGATATTGTGCATCTTGTAAAGACATTGAGTTTTGTTGATAAGATATTAACACAACAATTGGATCAAACTCATGTCCAAGACCATTGAGGATACTTTGAATCAAATCAAGTTCAGTAATTACGCGACCAATCAACTTGAGTTATGCGCCAATGTTTTTTTATCTGAAGAACAAAATATGTCACAAATGAGGCACCTTTTTTTAGAGAACTCAACTGTTGCTTGAGTTGTAGAGCCCGTGCCATCGATGATTGTGCAAACAATCATTCAAGAGTGTGCCAGATTTCAAAAGAATTAACACACTTTGTTATTTGACCTATAACATTCTCACCTATAGTCAAAAATAGCCAACAAGTTAGTAGTTGATCTATCCTTTTTTCAATCTCTATTTCATCAGTATTCTGAGAATGTGTTACTTCAATTTCTTCAGATATCAAATGATCTAAAGACTTGCTTGATCTTGTAATAAGATGATAATTAAGACCAAGTACTCGAATTGCAAATCTGATTCATATCTTCCAATAAGTGTAATTTGAACCATTCAACTTAATATGTAAGTTGAAACTCAAAACTTTGGCTATAACAGCAACATCTGATGCATTTGCAAAGGAGCTTGAGGAATTGCTTTGCATATTTGATGAAGACATCTTTGATAGTTTAGAATTTGGAAAGCTTTGATACCATGTGATAATTAGACAAAAATTGACTAAGGAAGACAAAGAACAAAAGAAGAAAAGAAAGAAAAAAAAAATAGAATATTGTTTTTTTAGCAGAAGAAAACTCAGATTTTATTTCAAGATAAATTCATATATGTACAGGAACTCTATATTTATAAATTTGCTTAATCAAACACTACTTGACACGTGTCAATCTTTTTTAACAAATGACATTCCTCTTCATACACCTCTAACCAACACTTACATACCACTATCAATAAAACAGAACAATAACAACTTCAATTGCAGTAACAGAACACTTTCAGTTGTAGCTGAATAAAGCAATTTAGTTGTAGTTGCAACATAACAAAACAGTGTAGTTGCAATTGAAGCATAAAAAAAACAATGTTTCATTAGTTGAATGAACCCACGGTCGGCCTCAAGTACCACTGGGCCTATAATGTCAGTGGGTCACCTAGGTTGGCCACCTTACCAGTTATCAATGCAAAGGCTTAACCTACTGTTTGAAATGTCTTATATCTTACAGTTTGTGCACAATTGTTATATGTACGTATTTGATTAGTTAAGAGGTAGACCCATTAGGCTTATAGAACATATCCCCTTCCTCCCTTCCCTTTTTTAGGTGCAGGTATTCACTGACATAGGCATAAGTGTCGGGACCCCTTCCCTAGGATGAAGGGTGAACCGACCGGCACAGTATCCCAACAAACCCGCTCGCAAGCCGAGCTTGCTAAGACATTGTTAAGCCTCAATCATACTACCTACATTACACACTATCAGAGTGATCATAAGTAATGCAGAAGAATTAACATATGAACACCAATAAGAACTTCATATTTTCAAAACGGGTCATTACACATATGTAGCAACGGGAGAGACTATTCATTATATACAGGCTATCCTCATCCCTATACATGGTTCTACCTCTCAAAACATAGTAACAGAAAAGGAAAATATAAGAAATCCTACCCAAAAGAGTAAGAGAGGGCAGTCCTACGCAATGACCACTCCCTTGCC
>JAJIYU010006345.1:0-20769 GCA_030144865.1 Tinospora cordifolia
CACTTTTGTATCTTTGTAGAAGTATTTACGCCTTCAATTCAATGGGCTCCATGGGCATGGTCAGTGGTGCTTGTGGGTAGTAGTTGGTATTGGTTGCTTTGAAAAAATTGAGTTATTTGTGTAGGTGCTGAGAAAACCTAACTGGTTTTGTAACCCAATTGTGTGGGGGCTGAGGGTGATACAATTGAATCCTTATATGAAGACTTTGGACAAAATGGTTGTAAGTTCTGTTCTACTGTTTTGTTATTTAAGTGTAGTGGTCTGGTTCATCAAGAAAATGGGAGGGAAAAAAAAAATGAAACTGAACCTACCTGCCGAAGAACGCTCTCAGGTTCTTGTTCTAGAACTATTTATTTGTTGCCATGTTTGATTATTGAATTTGAATTGTTTCTTCTTTTATGGCTTTGACAAGCAACTTTTTTGAGTCTTGTATATAATGTTTATCAGAGCATGAGAATAATGCTACTGTATGACTGGTTATCTTACAGGTAAAATTCCCTCTATTTTGATTAATCATAGAGCCATGAAGTGAAAAAAAAAACCCCACTAAGTATGCTGTTTAAGTATCAGACCAAACAATGTCCAATTCCCCCCATTGGCTAAGAGGCACTCCTAATGCTTGCCACACAGCTTCTGAAGCACCCACAATATTATTAGCACATGGCGGCTGGTAGTGGTGTTTGTTATCACAGCCACCTGCAGAGTCACACTCATCGACCACCATAGCAATGATGCTGCGTCCATTAGCGCTGATCGTAATGTTGTTGAAACATCTTTCCTTGTGGTTGAACCATCCGCTAGAGATTGCTACGATGGGGGTGTCATCCGGGTGGTATTGGTTATCACATTTTGAAGGGCCATTGTCGTCTCCCCCCTTCTCGAAGCTGTTCAGCGTGAGTAGCGCCTTGGTATGGCTTGTCACAGCCGGTGAGCATTTGTAAGTGTTGTAGAACTTCCCTACGAGGCAGCACTCAGCGATTTCCTCTGTGGTGCAGTGGGGGTTATGTGGTTTTATTCCCTTGACTTTGCCACTTGGTTTGCATGCTTGAGCTTCTCTAACTCCTAAACTTTCTCCCCTAACAAGAATTGCTAATATAAGTAAAAGTAGTGCACATAGATCCTTAAGGCTTCCCTTCATCTTCTCAGTACTTCCTCGATTTCACTTTAAGCTCTCAATAAAGCTTTGGATGGAAGTTGTGAATATTTATATAACTAAGCGAGCAAAACCTTCCTGAGAAGTAGTCAGCTTATTGATGTTTTTTATATGTTTTATTTAATTCCTGTAACTTGTCTCTTCCGAGACGTTCAATACACACACAGACACACCAAAAAAAAAAAAAAAAAATCTAATTTTCCGTAACTTTGCAGCCACGGTTATTTTGACTTGATTGGTTTATGGGTGGATAGCGTACGTTTGGTTCCATTGATTAATTATAGCAATAAATCAGCTATTAATAGTTAAGAGGCTTTTTGTAATTTTTTTTAGTGGAGTTTTTTCTTAGAAGAAAATATTATTCTAATTGTTTTAAATATTTTTTTATGTAATTAAAGTGTCTATAACTATTAAATAAATAAAGGGTGATGCTAAATAAATCTTATTTTGAACGTGAAATGCTATTTTATATACTTATTACTATTGGCTGAATAAACACACATACCAATGTATACATCATTTTTTTAATATTAGTATAAATATATGCTACTTCATATATTATAATATTTAGTGCTCAAAATAATGTGTATGTGACATTTTTTTTAATAAACAAGTGGTATATATTTTGACGTGTCTATTATAAATTTCAATAATTAATTGTAAGTTAAATTTTTATGCAGTTTTGACAATTAGATTAGCATTACCCGTTTCTAAAATGAAAGTATTGAGAGAAATTATAACTATGTTTCTTGCACACCTCAAAATGCTATTCTAGAAATGGAAAAATATAACTACATCTGCAAATTATTTTGCGTGTAAAATCTGCATGTTCAATAAACATAAAAGATAGTTGCAAATATAATTGTATCTTTTTGTAGTTAGATTAGCATTTATAAATTTTAAAATTGTGATTATGATTCCATTTTGTTTTTAAACTGATTCCCAGCAATTCCTATTGCCAAGTCCGATTTGTTCTTCTGATATACTAAATACTGTCATACTGTCAAGTAAGTTTTTACATGTATCTTGAAGGGCAAGGCACTTAAAACTAACAGCATTAGCAACTATTACATACATATATATTGATGAGAGAAGCCACATGTACGTATATTCCATAAAAAGAGAGAGAGAAAGAGAGAAAGGGTGAGAGAGAAGATGGAGAACTCGGAGTTCTCATCAGTAGCATTATTAACAAGACACCACAATACATAGAGACATAGAGTAGTAATGGACACGCATTATTTCATACAACTTCAAACGGAACACGAGACAACCCGCAACAATGGCAACACAGGAGAAACTAAGACTGAATTATTATCACTTCAAACTTTTGAAATCCATGCTGGTTAATTTGCAACTTTTGCTGAGACCCAAATTAAGCATCAGTCCATGTAACTTCCAGCCAACCCCAGTCACTCCTAGGCACACCCAATGCTTCCCACACAGCCTTTGACCCATCCACGATGTTATTATCACATGGTGGCTGGTACGCATGTACATCGTCACAGCCGGCTGTTGAGTCACATTCATCGACCACCATGGCCACCACGCTGCGCCCATTCCCGCTAATTGTTATGTTTTTGAAGCATCTTTTCAAGTTATTGAACCACCCGGTAGAAAGGGCCACAATAGGAATGTCGTTTGAATGGTACTGGTTGTCACATTCCGACGGACCGCCCCCATCCCCGCCCTTTTGAAAGTTGTTGATCGTTAAAAATGCTTTTGTGTGGCTTGTCACTTTTGGCGAGCATTTGTATTTCGGGTAGAGTTTTCCACTGGCGCAGCAATTGTCTTCACATTTCCCTGGAGGAGGCTTGGTTCCTCTCACCTTTCCACTTGGTTTGCATGACTTGGCTCCAGTTCTCAGGGAGTGTTGTGTAGGGAGTAATGAGAAGACAAGAACTAGAACACACAAAATGATACCTCTCTTCATTCTCTTAAACTTCTTCTCTTGTGAATCTTGTGTTCTCAAAAGCTCTACGAAGATCTTTGGAGACAAGGTAAGCATATATATATATATATATATATATATATATATATATATATATATATATATATACACACACAAATTAAGAAGATCTTTGATATGAATGAAATGGCATTGTTTAACTATGATCAGAATAATTTCGTGCAATGTTTCTATCGAAGGATCTGACTGCCCCTATTTAGCAGGGGTGGACATTCCTAGAAACCTAATTGCTATGATTCTATGACCAGTACCTAAGATCTTAATTTTGGGCTCTTATTCGCCTAGACCAAGATCCGTTAAGAAACAATAGTCATGGCTAGATTTTGATGGAATCTTACTAATGTTCATAGGGGACAAATTAAATTTTGTACAACGATTAAAAAAAAGTTGAGGTGGTCCCTATTAGATTTGTATATTAGAAGATGTCATTAAATTTCAAATTATTAGGTGGCTTAATTTGGACAGAAGTATCTACATTGTTGAGTTCATGTTATAGAAGAACTTTGGGATATCCTTCAAGACACAAAGAGACAGAATTCCAAGTCTATATCAGGTGACTATGTTATAGCTGTATTTAGTTGTATATGGGAGTCGTAGTGACTGCACAATTCTATAACCTTGTTACATGTATTTTCTACAATGATAATTGAAGTCTGAAGTGTTACTTGCAAATTGATAAGATGAGTGCTGATTGTAGTAGAAGACAGTCATGATAGTAATATTAACTAGAGAACAGAAGAAAGATGACAAAAACATTCACAACCATACATAAACAGTGCATGTACTAGTCATAAACTTATGTAGTGGTTCTAAATTCTAAGCATCAGACCAAGTGATATCCAACTCGCCCCAGTCACTCTCTGCCACACCTAAGGCCTTCCAAACAGCTTTTGAGGCATCCACAATATTATTGGGACAAGGGGGCTGGTAGTCATGCTCCTTGTCACATCCTGCAGTTGAGTCACATTCATCGACGACCATGGCAACTACACTACGACCATTTCCATTGATCGTTATGTTATTTAAGCATCTGCTCTCATTGTTGAACCACCCGGTTGAGAGTGCCACAACAGGAGTGTCATCTGAATGGTACTGGTTGTCACATTCTGATGGGCCGCCCCCATCTCCTCCCTTCTCGAAGCTGTTTATTGTCAAAATTGCTTTCGTGTGGCCATTCACTTGAGGTGAACACTTGTATATGGTGTAAAGCTTTCCTTCAACACAACAATCAGAGTCATTCTCTGTGTTGCATTGCCCTGGAGGTGGCTTCCTTCCCAGAACTTTGCCACTAGGTTTGCACGCTTGAGCTTCAAGTCTCAAGCAATTCCCACCAAGAAGTGAGACAAGTAGAAGTAATGCACATAGAATTATGGTTCTCTTCATCTTCTCTTTCTGTGTCTTTACAGTTTCTGTGATCTTGTATTTGAAGTTCTACACAGATGAAGGGTATATATAGTCAAGCACATTACTTAAGTTTATGGGTTAGTGTAATCTTTTCTGAATAATTCCAATACACACTTCAATGTTGAGTATGTAACTATCGTCAGTAGCTTAACTGCCACGCTATGACTGTTTAGGGCCTAATTTATTTCAAGTACTTGTCGCTTTCTTTTACATGATTTCGTTCCTCATCAATCATGGTTCATCATAATTAAGTGTATCATGGTAGATAGTTGATCAATATGTATCATGTCACTGTTATACAACAATCTTATCACATATAATGTTCATGTCTTCCTGTTTTTTGTTGTTTTTTGTCATTTGTTGGTGATATTTGCTTGGGAATATTTCACATCACTGTCTAGCATCAGTGAAATGTTGGGTGCTAAGTTTGGAACTTTCCGCTTGTGTTAAGTTACAACACACATGTTGGGCATGTGTTGACCGAAATATTTAATTGGCTCATATCAAATTTGAAATATAAATTGATCTAATCCTAATTAGTGCCAATGCCTTTTGGAGTAAGATGTCATGTCTCAACTACATTTAATTGTCTAATATCAAATTTGAGATATAAATTGATCTAATCCTAATTAGTACTAACGCCTTTTGGAGTAAAATGCCATGTCTCAGCTGTCATAGTTGAGATGTAGGCGGACTTGTCAAGTGATAACAAAACCAATAGTTCCTGAAGATGATAGCAACAAATGATCAAATAGAGGTCGTATATGAGTAGGTGGGTTGAATATTAGTGTACCATTAGATTTAAGCATGTTTATCACATTAAATACAAGTTAGGTCTCATTCTCATTAGTAACAAAAAGTTCATTCTATGGAATATAATTTGGGATCTTATCTTCATTAATATCAAGTATTTTTGAAGAAAAATCCGGTAGCTAAGCTCCAATGTGGTTCAGTAGGAGACAACACGGATACTAGTTAACATGGCAGGCCCTTCCAACAATAAGCCACAACTAAGAGGACCTCAGGAAGTTTTGATTGTCAAAATAGACAATTTTCACTATGTTGAAGTGTGGTAGTTCGAATCATATATCTTAATCAATTTTTACTATACTTTTCCATAGGCTAGCACCACCCATTAGAGTTTGTAAGATACAGATATTTCATCAGTGATTAGTACCCTAACATACTTAATCATGATCAGACCATCTTGAATCAACTACAAAACTGAATGCACAATTTGATATCAAATTATAGCAATGGAAAGAACAGGATTATAATACTGTTATTTCTGCAACATTAAAAAGTACACGCTGTTTAACAATAGTATTAACAACATAATGAATAGAAGAAAGACAATACATAGAGATTCACATTATATGCAAACTGTTATTTGTACTAGTAATAAACTTATATATATACATTCTGATCCTAAGCATCAGACCAGGTGATATCCAATCCGCCCCAGTCACTCTCGGGGACACCCAAAGCCTTCCACACAGCTTTTGAGGCATCCACAATGTTGTTAGGACATGGGGGCTGGTAGTCATGCTCCTCATCACATCCTGCTGTTGAGTCACATTCATCGACGACCATGGCAACCACACTGCGTCCATTCCCATGAATTGTTATGTTATTAAAACATCTTCTCTCATTGTTGAACCACCCTGTTGAGAGTGCCACAATGGGAGTGTCATCTGAATGGTACTGGTTATCACATTCTGATGGGCCACCTCCATCTCCTCCCTTCTCAAAGCTGTTTATTGTCAAAACTGCCTTCGTGTGGCCGTTCACTTGAGGTGAACACTTGTACGTTGTGTAAAGCTTTCCTTCAACACAACAATCTGAGTCATTCTCGGTGTTACATTGACCTGGAGGTGGCTTCCTTCCCCTAACTTTGCCGCTTGGTCTGCAGGCTTGAGCTTCAAGTCTCAGGCAATTCCCACCAAGAAGTGAGATGAGTAGGAGTAATGAACATAGAATAATTGTGCTTCTTTTCATCTTCACCTCTTTCTTTCTCTTTTGAATTTTGTTGCAAATCCTGCTAGGAGTTACGGGTATATATACACAAGCAAGCAACTTGTGGACATGGGACTGGTCCAAGCTTTTAAGAATAGTTCCAATGTACAGTTCGTTATGGAGTATATGAGATTAGCCCCAGTGATTAACTTGCTGAGACTGATGATGATCTTAGCTGCTACGCTATGATAACTACTATTTTAGATAGTTATTAGTCACTTTCTTATACATGATTTCGTAACTTGATAGTCACGGTTTATCATTTATAGGCAGCATAGATTCCTATGCCGAATCATTAAATATATAGTATGCTAATGCAATGCATCTATTACTCTTTCATAGATTTTGCTCACAATTTTCTATTGATGTTGATTGGCCTTTGTTGTTCATTTTGAGTGAAACTAAAATAAAGAAACCTATCACAATCTCTGCCTGGAAGATTTTGTGATACATATTTGAAAATAGTTTCGCATACTATCTATACCATCTCCTTCATGCTGGTGTTTGGTTGGCTTAAAACTCTAGCAGACGTTTGGAAGCACCGATAAGACATAGACATTAACGTTACTAAATTTAAATCAATCTTCTACATGTGATCCATTAAATTATGATAAACAAAACTACTGTTAAAGAAAGAAATTAGCTTTTAAGGTGCCATAGCGTGGCAATTAAGTCGTTGATCAGTCTCAGCAAGTTCTAGCCGGTTACAAATAGATACACGAACTGAACTCTATATTGGAATTATTTGAGAAAGGTCACAGTGCCAGTCCTATATCCTCAAGTATCTTGCTTGTGCGCGCGCACACACACACACGTATATATATATCCTTAACTTGTAACCATATTTGCATCAAACTTCAAATACAAAATCAGATACAGAAAGAAAGACAGATAAGAAGATGAAAAGAAGCACAATTATTCTATGCACTTTTCTTCTGCTCATCTCACTTTTTGGTGGGCGTTGCTTGAGACTTGAAGCTCAAACCTGCAAACCAAGCGGCAAAGTTCGGGGAAGAAAGCCACCTCCGGGGCAATGCAACACAGAGAATGACTCTGATTGCTGTGTTGAAGGGAAGCTTTACACCACATACGAGTGTTCACCTCAAGTGAACGGCCACACAAAGGCGGTTTTGACAATAAACAGTTTTGAGAAGGGAGGAGATGGGGGAGGCCCATCAGAATGTGACAACCAGTACCATTCAGATGACACCCCTGTTGTAGCACTCTCAACCGGGTGGTTCAGCAATGAGAGAAGATGCTTTAATAACATAACGATCAACGGAAATGGGCGCAGTGTAGTTGCCATGGTCGTTGATGAATGCGACTCAACTGCAGGATGTGACAAGGAACATGACTACCAACCCCCGTGTCCTAACAACATTGTAGATGCCTCAAAAGCTGTGTGGAAGGCTTTGGGCGTCCAGGAGAGCGACTGGGGCGAGTTGGATATCACCTGGTCCGCTGCTTAAGACCACTACATATATATAAGTTCATGACTAGTAACAACAGTTTGTGTATTGTGAATGTGAATGTGAATGTGTTGTGTTATCTTCCTTTACTTCTTCCCTTGTTTGTACTCTTTACTTTATCATTTATGATTGAATTAGTAGCCATCTTCTGCTTCCTTTTTTCTTTCGCTAGTGCAATCAACATCATCTTCAATAATCTGGTTTATATTGCAGACAACAAAAGCGCAGAAGAAAGCAGACAGTACATGTAAAATCACTCGAACAAACTCAACAACAAAAGACAGCATTTGTCTAACTGTAAATTAAATTCAAAAATCACAAGAGATATAAGTCTTCTAATCATTCAAAAGATGTTTAATACTATATTCTCATGAAAGCAATAGAGAGAATGGTTCATATAAAGTGAATACATAGAGCTCTGCTTAGTAATTCATGGATGGAACATGATGTCATATTCATAAATACGTAAAGCAATTACATCACTGAATCTGAAGCGTAATTGATATAACCAGTTATTCTGTGTGCAGATGCTCTTGAAGCCAAAGGTTGCTCAAGACACGCCCAACAGCTTCTTAACGTCTTTCTGTTCTCAACAAGAAAAACACAAGAACAACTTGGTATTAATATAGTGATGATCAAAGAGGTAGCAACAAAGCTCAAGGCAATCAATATATTGGTTTTTCTCTTTATTATTTTTACCTCAATACTGAGAGGTGAAGTAGTAGGGGCATAACGATCCACCACACGTCCTTCCTTGTCGACCAGGAATTTGGAGAAGTTCCACTTGATATCATCTCCAAAAAGCCCACCTTTGCTTGCTTTCAGGAATTTGTAGATTGGAGCAGCATTCTTCCCATTAACTTCAACCTAAAACAACAGTATCAGACTCCCTTCATTGTCTCCAATTCAATTAGAGGCCAAGTAGTTTGTATAAGTCCTTAACCCAGAATTCCTTTTTGAGCTTACCGTGTGTGTGAGGCAATGCAATAGCAATGGACACACAAAAAAAAAAAAAAAAAAAAAAAAAAAAGAAGAAGGCCGATTAGTTTGTTATGGCGTAGAGGTGTACTTGCATTAAAAGTTTTTAATACTTGAAAAGCATCCTTATTTTAAATATTAAGGGGAAGTCTAGATAATAGATAATATACAATTTGGATATATATACATCCAGATATTTTGGGAGATACGATTGCACTTGCCCCAATTCCCAACAACACCATCAACAGTAGTCCAACAGTAACACTCTTGTTTTGCCAGGCTAATTCAATAGTTTTGTCCATTTGCCAAAGTTCTCTTCAAAGAGAGGAAATACAACTAGAGAAAAATCACAATACATCAGTATTTCATAAATATTGGTAGGAACTCCAATCAAGCAGGTCTCACTTGGAAAGGAGAAAGGAGAACAAGTATCCAAAGTTTTTCAGGACTAGAAAGTACCGTGCTGAAGAAATCTAATTATAAAAGAAGGCAGAGAAGCATACGTTTCTGAGGATTACCTTGTCAAATATGGGATACTCAGCTTTAAACCTAGTGCAAGCAAACTCTACAATCTGCTCATTACTCCCAGGCTCCTGCCCACCAAACTGATTGCAAGGGAATGCAAGTATTTCCAAACCTGCACAGAGGAAATAGAATATTCCATCACATCACAGTTCAAAGTTATTAACAAGGTGGGTCAAGTGCCAAGTTGCTTCTTTAAACCAAAGTATTGTTTGCTCGAACCACTGGCATCAATGAAGTGAAAACAGCAATTTAGTAGAATTTATTAAGAACTATATATATATATATATATATAGACCGTAAAATATTAACATGATAAGTATAGGCAATGAAGCCAAGAAATAGTTAAGGGGGTTCAGGGAAAGACCTTGATCCTTGTACTTCTCATATAACTTCGCCAGCTCCGTATAGTTTGAGTTGGTCAATCCGCTGTAAACACCAAATCAATAAATAAATAAATAAATAGTTACGATCACAGCTAATTAAACGAGTCAACTGGTTATTAAAAAAAAAAAAAAAAAAAAAAAAAAAGAGCATAGAAGAACTACCATTGCGAAGCAACATTCACAATCAGTAGAACCTTTCCCTTGTAAGTGCTGAGATCCACATCACTGCCCTTAGCATCCTGCAAGTATATTAAACAATTCCAAATCCAACAAATTCATCTAATGAATTAAAAAAATATTAAAAAAAAAAAAGGAAAATCTTTCAAGAAAACCCACTCCCAGTGTCCCTTTTTCACAAGATGTCACAAAAAAGAAACCAAATCAGAGCAAACACACGATGTCACAAAAAAGAAACCAAATCAGAGCAAACACAAGATGTCACAAAAAAAGATACCAAATCAGAGCAAGAAAGCTAATAGATGATGCAGTTTTAAGCATAAAACGTTACAAAAAATAGATTTAACAAGATTTAGTTGAAAACATTAGAAAATACAGTTGCAATTTTTGTTTTCTCTTCTTCAAAGGCAAACAAAATAAGAAGCATGATCCTCTTAAAATTATCAAAGAAATTCCTAAACGACCTCCAAAGACGAAGGAACCAACCTTAACAGTGAATTGGTGAATTGATCCCTGAGTGTCACTGGACTGACTGGCCATCGCGCAAAATGATCTTAACTGATAGAAACACCGGTTTGGCAGAGAAGGAGGAGCGGAAAGATGAGAATTAGAGCACTTCTTGTTCAAAATAAAGTAAGAAGATGAAGATGAAGCCTGCAAAGACAGCAAAAGGGGTTTTTTCTCAGAGATAAAAGAGTAATTACCCTGAGATGAAACAAGAAGAGAAGAAGGCGAAGAAATCGCAGAAGAGACTTTAGCGTTTCCGCGGCTAAGAACGACTCGAGCCGAAGCAGATGAATAAAGCATCTAGCGAAGAAGGAAAGGCTTGAAACGAAGGATGGCCACACTTACGTCTTCCGGCTTCGTGGTTCCTTCATAGTTCATACGTTCGCTGCAGTTGCTCGGGGAGATGCCAGCTTACACGTGCTGGGGATTCCGTTCTCCCACGTGGTAGCTTGTGGAATAGTCACGCGTCTGCTTAGTTCCTGTTTGTTTGTTCTAGTGGACGCCGTTTTTTCTTTTCCTTTTCTGGAATGCGTTTCCACTTCCCACTTCCCACGCACGTAAATAGCGTGTAAAGCTACCAGCCGTGAGGCACGCGAGTGACTCCGCAAGAAAAAATAAGTTGGTTTGCCTTTTTTTTTTTTTTATATATATATATTTTTGAAAGTAGTTCAAAATACAGTATAAATAATATAAATAGTATTAAAAATGATGTCATAGGTTAAAAAATGATAATCTCATAAATATGGTCAGCATAATTAGTTTTACATTTTAATGTGTCAATTAAAAAAAAAAAAAAACAACAAACTCAACATTCATCTTAGGTAAAAGTAATGGTCCAACTGTCCCTAGTGATCATCCAAGGTCATTAATAAGATTTATCATTGTTTTAACTTAAAGGGTTAGTTACCTTCATTCTAAATAGTGTGATTATAGTTCTCATAGCGTTGAACAGGTGATAAGACACTTTTAGAAGCTTAAGAGTGCCAGTTCATTGATAGGTAGGGTTGGATGTGTAATGCTATTGGCAAGTCATCTAGAAAGTTTAATGTCTATTGGAGAGTAACGCAAGGACACTCACAAGCTTATGTACTATCTATTAGTAAGGAATTCTCGGTTGGAAAAAACAAAAAAAAAAAAACAATATGGATATTTCTCACCTTTGGTTGATGAATGACACCCCGCTCTTCTTCCTAGATGAATCAAATGTGAAGGATGCTATTTAAGTGCTTTAGTGATGTATCTAAGCATTAGGCGAACATGTCCCAAGAGCAGTCAAAATGACGGGAATCAATGTAGAGGACGAAATGGTGACAATACTTGCGACGAAGATTGGTTTACATTGGATTACCTCTTGGGATAACGCACTAAGCGTGGATTTCTGGAACCTGTTTTGGCCATAAAGAAGAATGAACAATTGGTAGAAGGGTTTTCCTGTTGGAAAAGATTTTGCTTTTCTGATTTTATTTCTTTTAATCTTATTCTTTTTCCTCACTTTCTGTCTGATTAACTTGCATTTCATAGATCTTTTATTTTATTTCAATATTAAAGACGATGGTTGGTAAATGACTAGTTACTGTCGTTGTGGCTAGTGGTGATGTTGAGGCAGTTGTTATAATTCAGAAATAATCTAAATTAATTCTTTCATTCTCCATAAGCTAGATTATCTGAATTACATTAATTTTTTCCTATAATTTAGATTTTGTGTATTCTCAATGCACTTTTCAACTTAAAAAATGTCTCAATCTTCAAAGGATTAGTAAACAAATCGACAACTTGGTCTTCAGACTTGTACTAAATTAATTCAATTTCCTTTTGCTGCACCTGATCACACAAGAAGTAATATCACATATTAATATGTTTACTCCTGCTATGAGTCATTGGATTCTTTGCCAAATTAATGACTAACACATTATCAACATGAATCGGTGTAGGTCCATCAATAGACATGTGAATTTGTTGCAATAGATTTTCTTAACCTAATAGTTTGACAAGCACTGGAAGCAACGACAATATACTTAGCTTTACATTTTGACAATGCAACAATAGACTGCTTCTTGGAGGACTATAAAAATACAGTAGAATCATAATAAAATGACTATCGAGATGTACTCTTTCTATCATCATGATTGTTACTCCAGTCATTGTCGAAATATCCATAAAGATTAGACTTAGTTGCACTAGAATAAAACAATCCATGATTAGATGTACCCTTAGTATACTGTAGGATACGTTTAGCTGCAACAAGATGAAAATGATTGGACAATTTCATGAATCGACTAATCAATCCAACACCACATAAAATATTTAGTTGTGTACAAGTCAAGTACCGCAAACTGCCAATGATTCTTTTGAAGTATGTCGAATAAATAGGTGCTTCACTAGTTTTCTTTGATAACTACATACCAAGTTCAACAGGTTTGAAAGCACAGTTACAGTCAGACATATTAAACTTCTTCAAAATATCTAAGGCATATTTATGCTGACTAATGAAAATGTTATCGTCATGCTGGTCAACCTTAATACCAAAAAAATTTGACATGAGGCTAATATCAGTTATCTCAATATTTTCAATCATAGCCCTTTTAAACATTCAAATCATTGTGACATCATTGCCAACAAAAACCAAATCATTAATATAGAGACAAACAATTAGCATGGTGCTAGTAGATGTATTAATCTTCATATACAAGGTATCTTCAGAGTCATACTTTTGGAGACCATAAAAACAAAAGAACTGATCAATTCTTTTTATTCCATGCTTGAGAAACTTGCTTCAATTTGTATAAAGCTTTCTTCAATTTGTAGACTTATTTTCAAATCCCAGTTTCACATAGCCTGCATGCAGCTCCACGTAAACTTCATCTAAATATCCATTCAAGAAAGCAGACTTTACATCCATCTGATGGATCTTCCAATGTTTCTGAGCAGCTATAGCAATTAAAAATCTCACAGTCTCAATACGAACAACAAGAGCAGATACCTCTTGATAATCAAATCCAAGCTTCTGTTCATAACCTTTTGTCACAAGTCGTGCTTTATAATGATCAATGGCACCATTCGGCTTCCTTTTGGTCTTAAATACCTACTCGACATCATTGGTTTTATGACCTTTGGGAACATTAACAAGCTCCCAAGTATCATTTTTCTCAATAAAATGAATCTCAGAGTTTATCAGCAACCCAATTTTCTTCTTTCATAGCTTTATTAACAGTGATTGGATCAGAATTAGCAAACATGGCGTAATGAACTTAGTTACCATTATCATCAATAACATTATCAGAATAAAGTCAATAAACTTCAAAATCTCGTAATCTATGTAATACCCTGAAAAATTATCGAACATTAAGAATTTACAAATAAGTTCATTAAATTGTGAAAACACATTAAATACTCAAGGGGTAGAACAATAATCTTGCCTTTTAGGGGTAGAATGGTAAATTCACATGTAAAGTAAAAAAAATATCACTATCCTAACTATCTCTTAAATAATTTCACACAAATAAAATAAAATATATTAAAATATGAGTAGTGGAATATGGTGATGAGATATAATAAAATATGAGTAGTGGAATGGAGTGGTTGTATATGTATGAAAATATGGATGGTAGAATGAGGTGATTGGCTAAGGATGTCTATAAATAACACTCTTCTTTTTCTCTCAAACCATCCCATCTCTTTTTTTTTTTTTTTTTTTTTTCATTCTCAACAGAAAAAAGTCTCATCATTCTTCTCTTCTTCATTAATCTTTTTAGTTTTCTTCTAGCTCAAGAGAAAAAGAGTCTTGTTGCTCTCTCCTTGAGTGAAGAAAAAAGATTGAAGACTTGAGAAGACTCAAAATATTAAGATCAGAAGGATTTAAGCGTCAAAGGTAGAGATGAATACTCATACTCTTTAGTGTTATTTCAGTTCTAAATATAAAGCATGATTGGTTGTTTATTTATATTGAATGTTTAGAAGCATGCTAGGGATGTGTTTGACAATTGTTAGGATAATTTCTTGTCTTTTATCGTGTTAATAGTATGTTGTGTGATTCATGAATATCAAGTGTTGTTTATTCGATATGCTATATGTACCTTGCGAAGCCTATTGAAATGTGTTGTTTATCTATATTTGGATTAACGATACTACGAATATGCTAGTAGTCACTAAATAAAGAAGATTAAGAGATCTAACCACGTATAGGCGTGGTGATGCTGACACTATGACAGTGATCTAGTGTCATCGTGGTTGTTCCCAACCCAAGATGGGTCTTAATCCTACTATGATAGCCGTAAGATGAGATTGATAGCTGAATTGAGACTTTACTCCTAAGATAGGGTAATGAATAGGTAATTGGCCTATGGGCATTACTTTCGATATTGTAAGCCTAATGGGGGATACCAAGGAAGGTACCTTCGATCTTCACGTCAACTCAAAACAATTGAAGTGTTGAATCTCATAATGCTTAATAAGTGTTTGCATGTTTTGTATTTGACTTTAATAATGTTTGAGATGTACTGTGTATGATTCATTGAGCTCTTGAGCTCACCCACTCACTCTTTTTCAAGTAGCCATTGAAGATATTTGAAGATATTTGAAGATACTTGTACTAAAAAGTAATGTGAAAATAATCATCAGTAACAGTATCCTTCTCAGTTAAAGACATTGTAGGAAATAAACTTTATATTCTATTTTCCTATTATAGGGCATGTAAACCACCATGTTTAGTTCTGTTTAATAGTTGAAGGCCCGCAGTTGGGTCAAATATTAGTTGTTGAAACTTGGCTATGGGGCTCATAAATTTGTTCTCAAATTTATTATTAAATTAAAGTCTTTTTCAATGATTATATAATCCCACTGTCATTGTCAATATGTTTTTAAGCAGGTTTATTTATGCACTTTTATATTTTGGGATATGGTCTAGTGCAACCAAAATATGAGATGATTGATGCGAGAAACTAAGTATCTCGATTCTCGAATAAAAAGCAAGAGTGACTACATACGAATATAATTATGTCTCAGACGACGAGACAAATACATTACTTATGATGAATGTTAAAGGTTTGAGAGTCGAGATCTCTTTTTCCAACCCACTTTTCTTTTCAGATTCTCTTTTTTCAATGTACTTTTGTTTTTATATTCTCTTTTATTTATTCCCTCTTGAGCCCCACACTATATCTCTTTTGATGGCCTCTTGAGCCCTAAGCTACACCTCTTTTGATTCCCTCTTGAGCCACACGTTTACATTTTCGTTCTTTTTTAACACCACTTTCTCCCTTTTGTTGTGCTCTCTTTTTTCTACAACCTTTTTTAATATTTCTTTCAACTTTTCGTGATGTCTCTTCTTCTTGAATGAAGTGTTGTCACTTCTCCTTGAATGAACAACAAAGATACAACACAAACCAACCAGCAGATCGCAGAAGAAAAATCGTGGTAGAGAAGCAGAACCAGAAGGCTAAGGTGCAACGGTGGAGGTGAAGAACAAAGAGTGGAACAAGATGCAAAACCAAGAGAGGAGGCAAGAGGTTGCGCTGCTTTACCAGTGATAACGTGGATCTTACTTACTCTAATACCATTGTCGGAGAAACATTAGCTTTTTTTATTTTATTTCTTTCAATCATATTCATTTTTTTTTCAATTTCTCTTTGATTAACTTGCATCTCATACAAAGTATTTATAGTCCTTTTATTTTATTTAAATATTAAAGATGATAGCTGATTATTGTTTTTTTAGCTGATTACTATTGCTGCGGCTAGTTGCTGTTGCTATGGCCAATTAATGTTGTTGTAGCTGATGGGTGATGTTGAGATGGCTACTATAATTCAGAGATAATCTAAATTAATTATATCATTTCCAAGGTGTTTGTTTGGTGGCAGATAATCCCCAAAGGAAACTTCCCAATCATTATCTTCCACCTCAATGATCCTACCTTTGTTTACAACATTGAGTGTGTTGGTCATGACACGCAAATCCTAACACGACACATTAAATAAACGGGTAACCTGTTTGTGACCCATTTAGACACATTTAATAGATTTTATAATAACTTAACTAAAGATATGGCTTTACCAAGACTTGAAGTCAAGACGTTTGAGTCATGATCTTAAACTCTAACCAAATGAGCTAACAACTTATGTTGTCAAAAAAGCTACTCTTTAATATTTATTTATTGATTGTACTTATTTGAGAGATCAAATAATTTTTTATAATTTTTATTTGGGTGTAATAATTTTATTAAAAAATAAAACAATAAGATTAAAAATTTGAGATATCAAGCTACTCTTTTAGTATTTATACATGCATTGCTTTTTTTCAAGAATTTTTTTAAAAGATTTGATATATCAAGTTGTTTTTTATATATTTATTTAGTTATAGTATTTTTTGATAAAGAAATAAAATTAATATTAAAAAACTAGGCTTTGTGTTTTTATGAGAAATAATATAATATTTTAAGTTAAGACAGAAAGATATATAATAATTTTTAAGGCAAGTTGAAAAAATAAAAAATAATGTTAAAAAATTAAGTTCAATGTTTTTTGGAGATTTTTTTTTAATATTTGAGAAATCAACTTATTTTTATATTTTTATTTGAGTATAATATTTTTTTGCTAAAGACAGATTATTTTTAAAGGGGCATAATATTTTTTTAATTTATTGTATAATCATTTAAAAAAAAAAGAATATCTCAAATGATATATGCCTAATTTTTGAAATTATTTTTTTAAAATATTAAATAAATACAAAATACATAAATAATTTATTAAAAATATTTTTAAAAATTAAAATTATTCTTAATATATTATGTAATATTATTTTATTTATAACCTATTTATTAATTTATTTTTAATCGTGTTAAATGGGTCATTTTTTGTTTATCAAGTTAACCTGTTTATGATCTGTGTTTAGTCGTGTTTAATCATATTCAACCCGTTTAGACCTAAACCCATTAACTTCATGTTATGTCCAAGTCGGATTATCGTATCATGTCACAAATTGTCATCCCTATAATTGAGGAATGACATAGTTGGTTGGGCAGTTGTTTCCCTAAACCTTCTTTTGTTAATGACTGTTGCCCCTTTTCACACTAGAGCTCTTAATGGTAAGGAATAAGAAGGTAATGACCACTAACTTCTTTTCAACTCTTTGAATGATTGGATTGAATGCAATCAACCTCATTGCTCTACTACAAAAACGAGACTTTCTAAGTTTAGAAAATTAAGAGCAAAAGAAAAGTCAAAAAAACTAACTTCATTTTAGAAGGGGATGTCCAGCTAGTACTTGAAAACCTTAGCCTAAACCCAACAATTATATTGTAACACTCCATATTTAAATTTGATACGTAAATTAATATAAATTAATGTAAATGTGTATAAATGCATGTATTTGTATGAATTACGTATATACATATATATTAATTATACACATATATTAAGAATACACGTTGCATATATAAATTAATTTAAATTGAATTAATTATTGAGAAAAATAATTATTATAAATAAATAAATAAATAAAATAATAATGAAGTGGTGTATTATATTGGGTTCCAAATCAAAATTTAAAATATACTATATATGTATATAATGCATGAATATAACATTAAGTGGGTTGAGAAGTTAAATTGGAGGAAGTAAGAATTGGAGAAATAATATGTATGGGAAATTATGATGGTATGGTTTGTATTTATAAAGATAAGTGGGACAGTTGGTATTATTTGGATTGTTAAGTGGGCAACAATTATGTAAATGGTGATGAAATTGAATTTAAGATATTGTTTATTAACATGCCTTAGGATATTATTTATTAACATGCCTTATATGATGTATAGGTGGGCGGTGGCAGTTGGCTTAGAATATGCTTGCAGTGAGTTGAATCAATGGCACGTGATGGAGATGTGAGTTAGTTAGTGGGTCAGTAGGTTACTAAGTAAGCATCTTATTTTCCTTTCTTCAAGCTTCTTTTAATTGCTAATTCCAGAACGTCAAAATCAAAGGAACACGAACACTGCAGAGAAAAGGGAAAAAGAGAAAAAGAAAGGGACCATCCATTTTTTCTTTGAATTTGATATGCATGTAAATTATTTTTCTAAATTCTAATTATAAAAACATTAAGTAAACCTTGTACTATAATTCTAGGGATGTAATTTTTATTGTGGACAAGATTTTATAGTTGTACCTAAAAATTTAGTATTTTTCTGCAGTGAGTAGAACTTAGTAAAAGTTATACTAAAACACTCCTTGTGATAAATAGATCTCAAATATGTGGTTAGTTTTTGTCTGTCTATCATGTAGATTTTAAAATAAATACCTAAAGTTTTATAATCTTCAGATAGGTTTTTGGGTATGTTAAACCCAAATAAAACTTTAATTGAAACCTATAGAAATGTAGAGAATGAAAATACGTACCCATCGACACTAAATTTGTGAATTTTGGACATCAAATGAATTTTTGGTGAATGATTGATCAATGAGATTATTTATAAAAGTTTAGAAAATTAAAGAAAAATATGATTAGGATAGCCTATTTGATTTATTTGATGCTATAAAAATATGGTATTTAAGCAAGAAATTAATTTTAAAGGTTATTGAGAATTTTCGAGCTAATACGCAGTCATACGTAATGTCTAATGCATATATGTGATTAAATATAAAAAATAAATACCTTAGAAATCCTTTATAAAAATAAATTAATTGTGATTTGTGGATATGAATTGTTTCTGTGATAGGTTGATTTCGGTGCATTGGAACCTAAATTTTTGGAAGAGAATATTTAAAAATTGGTTGGACAGTAATTTTGGTAAGTAGTAATTATTTATGGTATTATGTGATCGATAATATTATGTCAAAACCTCTGACTTTTATTAAATAAAAACCAATGTTAATAGAAATATATATTGTATATGAAATGATGGATTATATATTACTAGATTTTACATGAAATTTGGAAGAGACTAGTTATTATAGCAGGAGGTGAAACATGTGCCCAGCGGGTTAAGCTGTTGGTAACTTATGAGTATTTTTTTATCTTGATTATTTATATGGCATTGTAGATATAAAATAGATTTGAATGTAAGCATATTATTTGTATTGACATATTTGCATTTGGTTTGAAATTTATAAATTTTATTTACACGGCAACGTGTTTTAGATTTGCAAAAACATATCTAAATACAATATCATTTTAATAGACTGAGTCATGTGGAATAATACTTCTTATGTGATAATTTATGTGGGACTGAGCCATGAGAAGTATCAGCCTTTCTCAATATGATAATCCTCGAAATAGTTGTGAAGTGGGTGATAATTAGAGGTACAGTTTACTATTGTCCAGGCCAGGCAAGAAGTGAGACTGACTCTACATTTGAAAAATGTGGAGGTGCATCTGTCTTGTTAAATGATGCATTGAAAATAGCATGATCACTATGTTGAATGCATGAATGCACGACTTAAATGTTCATGATAAATTTAAATGTTTTATCTAATTTAATTTTTTATGTGATTATTTAAATGCATCTAAATGTCATAGATAAATATTATTTACTGGGTATATTGTAGCTCACTTATTATCTTTAATATTTCAAGAACAAATAAGAAAAAGAAGAAACCAACACAAGAAGGGTAGTCAACTTTTCAGTCACTACTGTGTGCGTAAGTTTAATTATTTTGTGGGTTATAATTTTTTATAATTATAATTATCACTGTAAATGTAATATCATTAGAGGGATTTTGATATGTTTATACTAGTTAGGAGTGTGAAACTTTGTAAATTATGAAATGTGGGTTATGATTAATGACAACATGTAGTTTACTATTGTTTGTTGTGAGCTGGTGGATTGATAATGTTTTTATTAGGTGATGAATTTATCTGTGATAAGTCTAAATTTTAGAAGAAACTCAGTCAAAATTTTTGTATGGATATTGAGTAGTATTGAATGTAAGAGGCTTATATAATATTATATACGTAAATGTAGCGTATATAATAATATTTGTCGATTGTGACATCACTTTTACGAAGTTAATTGCGACATATATAGACTGAGCCTTTAGTTCAATAACTTTGGACCAGACTTTTATACTCACATTAGAACAAAAGAAAAAAGAGGAAATTACAGAAATTACCAATATTTTAAAAATATTATCAAAAAAATTTGGCGCAACTTTTTTTTTTCACTTTTGTCAATATTTTCGTTTTATTTTCGTTAATACCGTA
>JAJIYU010006346.1:0-20767 GCA_030144865.1 Tinospora cordifolia
AATGTTTGAAAGTGCTAGTAATGTTTTGGATTGGGTCTATATAATGTATGTGATGTGTAGGAACGATCCACTAGGCTTTCGAGCTCATTCACATTCTATTTTTCAGGAACACCTAGACGTAGCACACAACATTCTACACCAGAAAACTCGCACTCTCTATTGGACACCTCATGGGAAGGTCGTCTGGGATAGGAGACTTGGAGGTCATGTTTTATTTATTTATACTGAATTATTAAAATGTATTTACTGTGGTTTTAACTTTAGTTGTTTTACCCTTAAAGGACTTTTCTTGTTTATCAATTTTGGTTTGAATAGTAGTTTTTCAAGTAGTTCCACTGCATTAATTATAAATCGTATTGTGAAATCTAGTGAATGTATTGAGAAATTATCTTGACCTTTTATTTGTACGAAACATCTATCTAGACATTGACTTTCAAACGAATCGTTATGAGTTTACTTTTAAAGAGAAAGAATTTTCGACATAAAAGAAATTTTAGTAGCATCTCGATTTTTTACGGGCGATGATCCACACGTGAGGTAGCACGTGAACGTAGGTCCAGCCAAAAATTAGGGTGTTAAAGTGTGCTGATCGCATGATTGTTTCCAATCTATCCCTAGTAGGTTGTTTGTTTTTACTATTTTTTGGTATTTTAAATCAGTATGTATAAGTTTTGAAAAAAAATGTAAAGAACTGGACTTTGTTAATGTAATTATTGTTAAAGACTTTTGTTGTTGTTACATTATTCTACTTAACTTGTTATTATTGTACTCTGAATACTATAAATATTTCGATGGTAAGGCTTAATAGTAGTCGGCAAGTTTGATTAAGGAAAAGACTTGTCTGACTATTGTGTTGGTCGAGTCGCCCGTATAAGGATTCCAAAGGGGTCCTGGCAAATACAATTCATGTGGAATTGGCTTAAAGTGTAGCCTATAACATTTGAGGTAATTATCAATGCGATACCAATTTTCTATATATACATCACAATCAAGAGCAACATATCGACACACCACTTGTGCATGAGAACATGGAATTCCATAACACTGCCATTTCTACAGCTATAGGCCTGCTGTAGTAGATTAACAACCTATTTGTTACCACCCTTTGTTCAGATGAGTATTTTGCAGTCCTATAACAACCTTAAATGTTTCATTTTGATGATCTATCAAAGTTATAGTATGATTTTCTGCCTTAGCTGCCTAATCTATCATCTTCTTAACTACATATCATGTATAAATATTCTATCTATTGAGTGTTTTCTCAAAAAAAAATTTCGTCTAGTTTCAAACCATGCAACTGTTCAATAAAATGTCAACAGCGCCCATGAAGATGGGATACATTCGCGTACTTTCAAGACACCATTAAAGCTTTTTACACATAAAACAAAATAAAAAAATTGAGATATTTAATAACAACAATTAAACAAATTACGTTAACATATTAAAATAGGTATATCATGACCAACTAACCAATCACATTAAACGTCATCCAACTATATCGCAAACCACTGTCATGAACCACAATTCACTACCTTGGGTCCATTCGAGTAAACCATCTAATGCAACCCTCTCGTTTGCTTTAAAGTAATGTCATTACTACTACAAATTTGCGAGTTTGTTGTTGTAAACCAGCTTTCTTAACTAGATCTCTTAATTCCTAATTATGGAATTTGTCATTAAAGTTATTGGCAACATGACGCAAACAATATTTGTGATGTGCAACTGGTTCAGCCCGACCATTATTTCGGTCTTGAATGGTTGCTAGAATATTCGCATGATGGTCACTAATTAAGTAAATATTATCTTTGTTTGTTACTTGATGGCAGAGGATCCTACGAAACCACGACCAGTTATCCCTATTTTCTTGCTCAACAATGGCGAAAGAGAAGGAAAATATGCGATAATCAGCATCAGCATCAATACTCATCGCAATAAGCATCTTCCCACGGTATTTACCATATAAGTGCATGCCATCTATTTGTATAATGGGCCTACAATATTTAAAGCCTTCAATTGACACATCAAATGCCCAAAAAACAACTTTGCTAGGGTTCTCGAGGTCATCTCCATAATGATGCAATCTTATAATTGTGTCAGGGTTAGTTGCAATTAAGACATCTATCCATCTAAGAAGAACATTGTAGGACTTATCCCAATCCCCAAATAGTTTTTCCATCACTTTTGTTCTTGCTCTCCACACTATCCTATAAGGAACATCATAGTTGTACTTCTCTTTCTCAAATGCATGAAGTGGTCTTATTGAAATGTTAGGATCTTGCTTGACAATGTTGAATATCTCCCAAAATATTAATAATGAATCTAGCTGTTTGTGTTTTTGTGACATTCGAGGAAAGACACATGTATGTGTTCCTTCATACTTTGTGATCTCAAACATTCGTGTCATCTTACACTTAGTAGCCCTAACCCTCCACTAGCAGCTATCTATCCATTTCTTACATCTTACAGACCGAATATTAGGTTTTGAGTCAACCACAACATACTCATGTTGTTGTGTTATGCAACATCGTTTCATTGTGCACTACAAGTCATCTTTATTAGAAAATATGAGCTCTTTGCAGAGGTCATGTGACTCATTCCAATCCAAAGTTGCACTAGCGTGGTCATTCGACATAGGTGTTATCACTTGCAAATTAAGTTTCATAAAGTTTGGTGATGGAACCTCATATCCTAACATGGTATGTTGGGGTGTACCATCAGCACGATGCAATGGAGTGTCATGTGCTTCATTGTCCTCCATGCTTAACCCAACGTGTGAATCATCTGATAACTCTAGTGGATACATGAATCCATTTTGATCTATCATCCTCGTGGATGTATGCCCAAGAAGAACATCATTAGACCTTCGAAATCATCACTGCTTTTTCCATGGTAATCCTCATCATTATCATCAGCACCATCATCATCACAATCACAATCATCATCATATAAACGTGTCACGGGAGTAATAAGTAACATTGTACTTGGACTAACATCCTCTGATAACCTTGGTGCATTGGATACAACATAGTTTTCATGCCTTAAAGAACAACCTACATAGCCCTCAAGAGGAAGCCCACTGATAACATCAACATAAACTTCCATATTATTAGGCGATGACATCTCTCGCAACAAAGCAAATGTATGTCTAAGGCTTTCATCATTTGTAATTGAAAAACTTGTGAAGTTTATAATGTTCCCAGAAAAAGTAAAGTATATTTGTATTTCATGATGATAATTGCTCCAAGAGATATCTATAGTACATTACGAATTGTTTCTTCAAACTCTTCAAATCTAATACCAGATAAGAATTATAATACAAACTAGTATATGATTGTATGTTATCATATACAAACTAGTATATGATAGCATACCACTCAAATGAATCTGTCTTTCATCTAAGTTCACATGCACAATCACCACAACAACTTATAAAATATTATCATAAAAAAATTGATAGTATAAGAATGACATTATAACTAGCATAATGTAATGGTAAAAATTAAATAAGGGTGATTAACCTTAATTAATGAAGAAAAAAAAGTTCCCACATGTTAATATCCCTACTAATTTTTTGGCAAGGGCAAGACTAGCAAGGGCATGATAGCACTGAAAGAAGTTGGTATGTGGGCCTTGCAATCTGAAGAAGAAAATAATAAAATTTGACATTAGTTTTTTACTTGGACTCTTCTTCAATTAATTCTGAATATAACATTGGTAATAGACACTGCATGATTTAAAATAGAACATTAAACTCGTCATGGACATATTTTTCAATTCACATTTTTCCTAATAGACTTCCAAAATTGGAAATGACATCTAAGGATCTGATCAAGTTTACCAAGCACTTGAGGTACTCTTAATGTCAAAATAATAGTTAAAGCTAAATTGAACGTTTTTTGTGGAGCTTAATTTTACAATCATCAACCAGCATTACCAAGAAGAAAATTGACATAAGAACGAAATCAACATCACGGGTTTTTCCTCCCCCTCCCTGCCTTCCTTGTACCATAGATGTAATTGAATACCAAAATGAACATATCATTAGGTTCGGTATTACGTTTCTTGACTAGAATATTTAACCAAATCTAGGCCATTACATCGAAAATTGGTGAATCTAGTGTGGTTGAGATAAAGGCATCAAGCAACTTAAACTGCCTCAAATTGTTGAAAGGAACGGGCTTTTAAAGCATCCAACAAGCACTCTAACTGTGAACAAAGCATGAGAAACATTTTTATTTAAGTCTCAACTTTCAAAACATCAAATTTTTACTAGTATAAGCGATGAGATCCATGAAGTAGTTATCTAAAACTTAAAAGTTGGCCAATTTAAATGGATAAGTGGCAGTAGAGTGCAATACACCTCTAGCTGGCACAAAACAACATACTTTGCTTCTTGGGTAAGAATGTGGAGCAAAGAAATGAAGTTAGCACAACAAAGCATGATACCTAATATTGAATTTTTTAGGCTGAAATTCGTTTTAATTTATGTTTTTACCTATTAATATATGCTATAGTGTATTAAGATGATTGTGCCGTTTTCTTTTGCTTTGGGGATCACCATTCTTCAACTATTTATAATTCATAATTCAGTCTTTACAACTATATACACCTCTGATGCTATTCATAAGAATTTTTAAAAAAATTAATCATAAACAATTGGAAGCCCCGATTACACATATAGTCATGAAGGCGGGTTTGAGGTCAGTTGAAATTTTGATTATTTGTAGAATTGTGGATTTTGATAATCTTCAAATATTTTTGTGAACAACAAGCTGAGTTGAAGTTTTTGTGTATATGTAATCAAGTATTTGAGATATAAGCATGATTTGGTCTTTCTATAACATGGACTATTTAGGCCGGTTATATTATGTAAATTTCCATGTTAGTAGCAATTATATGTTTTGAAAAAATTATGTTATGGTACATGCTTGTCGTGTGTCTGCTTAATGTAGATGCTATTCAATTGAATATGATAGATGTTCTTTACATGCTAAATTGACATTCTATTATATAGTGTTGATGTTGAGTGCAAATTTGATGATATATTTTGCCATAAGACACATACTATACATTTAGATACATGTAGGTAGATTAGTATATTAGGTTTATGAGGTCAACTTAGCTGAAGTAAGTAGCAAAAATTATGTTCTTGTCTTGTGGTGGCATTAAAAAGAATTGTGTGTGTTGGACTAATTTCTCTTCTTTAGCTCCTCAAGGATTTGAGGGTTTATTCTATTTACAATGATGAATAATGCCAACAATATTTGAACTATTGTCATTAACGTTGAGCTTATCATTTAAGATTAAATCGATAATGTTTTAATAATCCTAGATTCAAATTTCAGGGACAGGGAAGAAGTTGCATATAACAAAAACAAACTTAAAATTACAAAGCACAAGATTAGTGAGGAATAACAAAAGATCAATGAGGAAGAAGAAGATCAAAGCACGAGATCAATGAGAAAGAAGAGATTTCATAGCATTTTTAACTTCAGATGACAATCCATACGTGGAAACGTGGAAGAGCGAATAGATCGGAAAGAAAATACCTCAATGGCGAAGGGGTGAATCGGCAAGATGAGTTTCTGGCATTGACGACAAACAGTGAACCAACGGTCACAGCTTTTGGTGCTGATGGCAAACAATGGGATCTACGATTTTAGTGCATTTGGGATTATGGAAACATGGAAGAGCAAATAGATTGGAAAGATACCTCAATGGCAAAGGGGCAAATTGGCGGGATGGGTTTCTCATGTTGACGGCATACAGACAAACTGTGGGATGGGTCTCTGGTGCTGATGGCCAATAGTGGTATCTCTAGGGTTTTACTGCATTTGGAAGAGTAAAAAATAGGATTGGCTATGTTTTTAGTTAGAAAGCTTTGGTAAGGTTAAGTGGAAAGTCATTTTCTTAAAAAACATCTTCATACGTAGCCAAAAAAAGTGATACATGGATGCACACGTAGTGGGTTACTATTAAAAGTGAGTAGCTATGCTATAAAATTAAAAAGATGAATATTTTAAAAATAATTTATTTTTTAGTAGTGTGAAAAAAAAAGGAAAGCCCGTGAAACGAAAATAGGAAACATAGGCCAATGAGGATCGAACCCGAGTTCCTGAGCACACCGTTTTACTTTGTTTTTTTTTTTTATTCTTTAATGATTATAGAAAAGAAGGGAAAGAACTTGGAAGATCGAGTACGTGCCCTATCTGCGTGAAGCAACGAGTACGAAGTTCTCCTTTTGAGTTCTAACTTTTGAGAAAGTTTTCCTTCGAATTCGTTCCTGCGCAAGTGCATACAACCTAATTAAAGAGAGACTTAGTTCGATTAATTGATTACTTTCGATCGAACTCCAAACGAAAGCTATTTGTGCTACCAACTTCAAGTTTTCTCCTTGTGGTTTCTTGTTAGAATGGATCATCCTGAAGATGAATCCCGTGCTATTGGTGATCACACTAAACGAGACGACGAGGTACGGCATTCAAGGCCTTGATACTGTGCATCTAATATTTGAATTTTATAGGTTTCGTGTGTGGCGGTGGTTATGTCAAAATGATCACTTGTTGCAGGAGACTGCTGCTCGTTTGGAGGAATTTAAGAAATCAGTTGAGGCGAAGATGATTTTGCGACAAAGTAACTTGAATCCCGAACGGCCAGGTTTGTTAACACTGGAACAAAGATTACTAGTAGTCCTAAATACTAGAGCACTGCAACCTAGTTATTTGTTTAATCAATGGTTAGTTTTCAGTTGTATCCGTCTTCTCGGACAAACTGGAGATATATGTGTTGGCAAAGTAATTTTAATCAGTGTCTTGACTTCAAAAATCAGAATTATTGCTCCTTATAGTTGAGAAGTTGTTCAATTTTAGGTAAAAATAAATAAATAAAGGTTTTCTTGGGACTAAATGGAATCATTAAGGGCTAAGTATTGTTTTGGCATAAAATCCATTCCTTTTTATGGGTTTGAACTTCCTTTGAAATGTAAATATCTTGTTAACGGACCGTGGCAATTGGCACTTCTTTTGGGTGGTTTATAGAAGCTGGCCTCTTATTTACGTTTGTTTAAGTGGTCGTCGTCCCTGTCACTTGGCTTAAAAATAAAGATGACATGTCACATGACACTGCTATTAAGCGATCTCTTTTAGCAATGAATATTATGCACAGAACTTTGCTATTTGCGTGATTTAAATTGAAACAATTGTTGGCAATAATGTCCTTTTTCATGGTAGTGCATTGCTGAATTTGTTTGCAACTTACCATTTACTGCTTCTTAAAGTACCTAACATCACTGACATTGGGAGTGCATGGACTATATGATGTTTAAAAATCTCCATTGCTGGTAATCTTAGTATTTGTGCACCATTTAAGGGCTTGGTTCCATTGGGATTGTGGCAAAATTTTTATCACTTGATCCTCAATCTGTTCTGTTGACATTGTCATCTGTCAAACATAAATATGCAGTATTCTGAGATTTTACGAGTTCAAAAGCAGAGATATGCTGCCATTGAAGTGTTTCAATGGCGGCTTTTTTATCTTAGCTGTTTAGTGTATTTGATATAAATTCCTTTTTGTTGATTCTAGCTGGGGTCCAAAGTGAGTTACTGCAGATATAATTATTTAAATGACAGTAGTTATGTTTAGCAGCCGACTTTGTTTTATAACATGCCCTCTTTATGTACTAGTCTTTATATAGTATCAACTTTCGTATTGTTCTCAACTGTCTAAGACTGAAAGGTCTATCTTATGAAATACAGATGATCTATGTGGCTATTCAAGTGTGGAAACTCTAACGAGTTACTCACACTTCATGTAGTTTTCTGTTATGTATCAGCATTGTAGTAACCGACATGAGTAGCTAAGAATCTTATTTTCAAACTTGTCTTAAGCATGATCCTGCTACTTCAATTGGAGGAATGTTTTACTGGAAACATATGGTCTCAATTGGTTTGCATTCCAGATACAATTTTCTTGGTCCAAATTTTGGAAACATTGATTCTGCTGCTTCATGTGGATGAATGTCTCAGTGAAAACATAAGGCTTTGTGATCCGGATACAATTTTCAGTGTCCAAATTTTGGGAGCACCAAAAGTGTGCTTGTTTGTATAATTTGGGAAAACAGTGACCAGGAGGGATTCTCAGTGGCTTTTTAGCAACACTCATGGGATTTTCTCAACGATGGTGTGAGGAGAGTTTTTGAAGAATTTCTACAACCTTGTTTTGTTAACATTCAAACAAATGAGACTTGCATTTGCTTAATTTTGAAGGAGGCATCTTTGAAGAGGAAGGACTTTTGCCCAATTAGTTCAGTTTTGAACTTGTATAAGATTATCGCCAAGACTGTTGCCGTGAGACTTAGTTTAGTTCATCAATCAAGAAATGAGCATTGCTAATAACCTTCTTCAAAGGAAGGTAAATCCCTTTATCTGGTGCTTTTTGCTAATGATGTAGTGGAGGAATAAGTGGTGCATTAGAGAAAAGGTGTTGTCTTCAAAGTACTTTTGCAAATGCATATGACTCCGTGGAGTGGAGCTTTTTTTGAGTATTTTATGCGTAGAAATGTTCATGAACAAGTGGATTCAATGAATGGTGAGATGTGTTGGCACTGTAACATACTTAGTGGTGATTAATAGTAGGCAGAAGGGAAAAATTATTGTAGGAAGGTGATCAAAAGAAGTTGACTCTTTTTCCTCTTGTTTGTTTGACTTTGTGGCTTATTGTCAGGGAGGCTTTTCAACAGAGCTCGGCAATGATTGTTGGTGGCGAGTTTCTTGTCGGCTGAGGGAAGGTGGAGATTTCCCTTCTCTAGTTTGCTAATGGCATTCTTTTACTATGATGTGAACGCTAGGCAGAATGAACCTAAGTTCCAGGGTCAATACGAAAAAACTTTGAAATAATCAAAGAGAAATTGACCCTAATCAAACTTGTTGATTACAACTAAGTTATCAGATTGATTGCCAAAAGTTGTCTTGATAAGATCATAAAAGTTCTTGATTAAAAAACAAAGACAAGTCTTTAATGAAGAAACATTCAAAACATAAGATGTCTCAATATATAAAGTAAAGAGGAACTTATAGAGTCTTATTTACACTAAAATGGAAACAAAGAAAATCTCTTAAATTGCTAAAAATCTTCAAAGAATTTTTACTTGCTAAAACCTTTGGAAATCTTTTAAATCTGCTAAAAAGTTTCATAGAATCTACACTTGCTAAAATTTAAAGGAATCATTTGAATTTGTTAAAAATCTTTCGAGAATATTTACCTGTTTAATAAAACGAGATCCTTAAACATATCTTCCTATATTTTTAACTATCCACATAGAATATTATCTTATACGTAATTTGAACTCCAAGTGACGATAATAAACCTAATTAAAAAAAATTAAATGGCCTGAAATTAAATAAATTCAATAACAATTATTTAACCCAAAAATACATTATATTTACAAATTGGGGTCTATGCGAGTTGATGAATGTTGATTTTCATCGTTGAACGTATGTATCATATGAAATTGTTGAACCAACATATACCCATTATTATATTGTATTATACTATTTGGTGAATAGGAGAGCAACATTTTTTATGCCATTTAGTTATTTATTGCTTTGGTACGATGTTAGGGCTTTGGTTAATATAGCAAATGTTAAATGGTGGGGATTAACATGGATGCTAGGGTAGTGCTAAATTTGGCCAATAAAGTTGGTTGCTTTGTGTGTGGTTGGCCAATAACTTATTTGGGTTGCCTGTAGAGAGTAACCGCAATTCGGTATGACCAATATTGCTAAAAGACTTGATGGTTGTTTCAAAAAAAAAAAAATGTTTCAAAAAAAATATTGCTAAAAGACTTGATGGTTGAAAAAAGTATTTATATCTAATGGAGGAAAGGTTTTCACTAATGCAGGAAGTATTTGGGACAACTCCCAGATTACTTATCTTTGTTCAGGATTCTAATTGGGGTAGCAGATGAGATTGAAGAGAGATTCAAAGAAAAGCAAGAAGTAGTTCAATGTTCATGGTCAAGTGGGAAGTAAGATGATAAACAAGCTTTGTACCAAAAAAGAAAAAGGCAAACTAAAATAGCTTCCGAAAAAAAAAAAGAGACAATGCTTTAATGAGTGAGATGATGGGTTACAAAAGGAGGACAAAGGAGGGCCAAAAATTGTAGAAGAAACAAGAAATTGCAAAAGCGCCAAGGATAGCTGAAATTGCAATAAGTCAACATTGGAGGCATCAAACCATGAGGTTGAAATCCTAACAATTGGGCGTTTCAAGTCAGTTACTAATCCAAAAAGGCTAATCAAAGTCACTGAGGTGTTCTTTTATTCCATCAACCATTAAAAAAATGGAAGAGAAATGATGGAAGAAGAAAGAAATTCAACATGGTAAGGGAAAATTTTGGAGTACAAGAGCGAGCATTGGAAGGAATTGCAAGGTGAAGTTGTGTTTTTTAGGGTTTCCATAAAGAAGAAAATGAAAAGGGGAGGAGTTGTGTAAATAGCATATTAGAAAACAAGGTTTTTTATTTCCCCTTAAGATGTATCATTTGGACCAGGTGGAATGGTTCGATTGTGCTATATATGTGAAATTGAGCATGCATTTTTAGATCTCGTGTTTACGGCGTTATGTAGCAAGTGGCTTTGGAGATGCTACATGGAGTTTGAGCCCCTTTATGCTTAGTTTATTCATAGGAATAGCATTATGGTTGTTGTTCATTTGTTGTGGAGATAGTAGACGTCGTTAGCGGTAGATTGACATATTGCTTCCCATGGAATTTCATCCCCTCATTGGCTCCAAAATTTTGTGAGCATTCGAGGATAAGTGTTGGTTATGGAGACACAATTAGCTTTTCGGTGGATCCTTGGCTTGGTGACACCCCCTTGGCAGGCTCTTACTTGCACCTCTTTCGCTTATCATCTTGTTGGCGATGTACCAATTAATTACTTTATACAACACCCCACTTCACCAGCATCTGTAGCACTTTGGATTTTCCGTTTTCCTAGGGTCTTTTCTAAAGAATTAAGTGATTTTTTGAAGTTTCATTTGGTCTCTTGTAGATGGACCCTTCACCACCAATCCCTTTTTATTCTCTTTGTGATACACGTTTCTCCAATCTTTTCCATTGTCCCTAGTCATTTAGCTTATTAAAGTACCATTAAAGGTTAGGATTCTTGGATGGCTAATTGTTTATATTAGCATTAATACTTGTGATATGTTGTAAAGATGTGTGCCAACATGGTGCATTTCCTCAAATTGTTGCTTATTTTGCAAGCATGAAAGAGGGTGCATGAAGCAATTTTTATTTATTTTTATGATTATTTTTATTTTTTTGCTTTGCAGATTCTTAAAAAGAATTTAAAGCAAGTGACTGAATTTCTTGAGCGGACGCTAATAGGTCTCGACTCATATTTGTGATGGGCTTTCACTTTCTCATTCTCCCAACCTTTCGCACAAAGGGAAATAATTTGGTCTTATAGCTTTTTTTATACTACTAGCTAGATGCTATGCTGTGGCTCGAAAGGAATGATTATTGTTAAGGAATGACCAGAGGGATTTTGAGCAAGTGTGGTGTAGTTCCAAACATTTGGCTTGTACTTGGGTCTATGCATCTCCTTGGGGCAAGGGTGCCAAGTGTTGAGTGGTTGTTAAATTGGGGTGAATTTTTGGTGTAAGAGTCATTGTTTGAGGGGTCTTAGGTTTGTGATTCTATTGGTGTCCTTGGCTGGTCATAACTGTGTGTGTTTTATATGTATTTTTGGAATTTTTACTTAATTTATTTTCTTTCTGTTTTTTTGGTGGAAGGAAATAAGTTATTCTCAAAAAAGAGAGGAAAGATCAGTATCTAAATTTTATGTTCTTCAAATTCAACTATTGTTTTTGACTCACCAACCAAACATAACTTAATTAAAAAATGTATTCAGTTGCAGTCTGATTGTATTACTTTTTATTATTTTATTACTTCATCAGGGGCTTGATGATTTGTCAAATCGCTGAAATGATTTTTTGTGAATTGATATTTGTGCACTGCATTCTAGGATAGAGCTTCCAGCATAGAAAAGCTTGGCATATCTTGCATGCTAACGTTTCTTTTGTCATATTTACATGGTGGAAAAACCATATGATCTTGATAATTAGTAAAAGCAGTGCCATGAATTCCATCTTGTTTACACATCACAAGTTATGCTATTAAAAAAATTTAACTACAGAACCTTTTTATGAAAAAGTTGGATGGATTGTCATCCTGACTTTTCAAACTGGCGACTGATGCTTAATACTGAATAAGGTGTTATTCGCTTTCAGACTCTGGTTTTCTCAGAACATTAGATTCCAGCATTAAGCGCAATACCGCAGTTATTAAGAAACTTAAACAGATCAATGAAGAACAGCGGGAGGGTATAATGGAAGAACTAAAAAGTGTCAACTTAAGCAAGTTTGTTAGTGAAGCTGTGACAGCTATATGTGATGCTAAGTTGAAGGCTTCAGATATACAAGCTGCAGTTCAGGTATTTACTTGCTTAGAGTGGGCATTAATATGTGTCTTTCTCCAAAATATTGAGATTTGATTATCAAAGTTTTAATGTATTGTGCCCTTGTTTGCTCTTTTCTTAGATTTGTTACAGTGCCAACAACATAAAGACTTGTTTAAACTATTTGGATATCTACTGAGTTTTGTAAATGTGCTCTTTGATGCAAATATTGGATTTTTTTTTTTTTTTTGTGAGGTTGAGGTGCCTATTCCGCTCTTGCTCCTAGTGATTTCAATTTAAGTTGTTTTTTAGTATTTATTACTGTTCTCTTTTGTCTTTAACTTGCATTATGTCACTTGTAGGAAAAAAAAATAGCACCATGTGGTTCACATCATACATTGAAGATGCTGTATTTGGTTTATGTGTCACTGTCGAGTTGCCTAGGTTCCTCCAATTTGTTTTATTATTAATTCTCTTCTCTTGTTTGGTCACTTATCTACCTTCATCTTCATCTCCATGATTCTTGTTAATATTTTTGTTGTTGTTGTCGTTGTTGGTTTTTTATTTTAATTCTTAAGTTTTTTTCTTTGGACAATTGTACCATCCTTGCATGTTCTATTGTCCTTTCTTTCTTTTGAAGGAAAATTTATTTTGGCTATCAGCAATACTTTACTTATTAAAGTCAGGACGGTTTCTTTTTGTCTTTTCTTTTCTTTTCTTTTTTCTTTTTTTGAAAGGAAATTACAATCTGGATGAACTATCTAGCAGAACATACAAGACTTTAATACATAGATTTTAATATACTAGACCACTTCTGCACCCATTTCCCAAAGGAATACCCAAGACTTAATTTACAAGAAGACATCCACAAAGAGAACAACGCAATAGACCTTTCAGTAATATTTTTTAGATGGACGAGGAAATTTTTTGAAAATGCAACTATTTCTTGCTTCCTAGACTGTGTACCAAATAACAAAGTGAATGATGCACCGAAACTTCTTCAATTGAGAGGGGATAGAAGGTGGACAGAACAAAATGCCACTATCTGACGCCATTTCCAGCACAGTTGGCTTCCCTTGCCACTTTGACCACACCAACTTCAAAGCTTTACATCTTCAAAATAAGTGGTGGACATTTTCATCAGCTTTTTTACAGAGACAACACCAAAAAGGAGTAAGGCAACGGTTGGGAAACTTTCTTTGGACCTCTAGAGCACAATTTAGATGCCTTAAAGTGATCAACTATCCCAAGATTTTTGCCTTGAGAGGGATTTTGGATTTCTAGATTATGTCCATGTTCAATTGCAGATGAGTGTCGCTGTCAGAATTGAAGAGAGTTTGCATGATCTGATTGTGAATTCCCCTGTTGTCTCTCTTATCCACCTCCAACCGTCTTCTTGATAGTGATTTGGGCCCCTTTCAACACCTGCAGCAAGGTTGTCGTGTCCTTAATCTCTTATCTTTTAGGTTTCTTCTAAATTTGACGTTTCATGATTGAGAGTTGCTTGGATCTTCATTGTTTGCAATCAGCAGGTCGTGAATGGATGCTGAATCTAATGCGGCAATCCTGTAAAGCCTAGGGGAAGACTTACTGAGGGGGTAGGTTCCACACCAAATATGCTCCTCGTCCATTCCCTACTCTCCATCTAATTATCTCTAGGAAGATGGGTTGGATTGAATGAATGATCTTCGAAAGGAATCGACTACTAACCTTGTTGCTCAAACTTGTAGTCATCGAGTTTGGAGAGATGCCATGAATGCTAGAGATTACCTTCCCCCATTGTGCAACTTTAGACATTGGGAAATGCCACAACCATTTAGTTGCCTAGGCTAGATTGTGGTTCTTCATGTTGTCTATGCCCAATCCTCCAAGGCTGATAGACATTTTTGCCTGCTTCCAATTTATCAACATAGATGTTTTGTCTTTGTTTTGAGCTTTCGAAAAGAATCTCCTTGCACTTTTTTCTATTTCATTCACTATTGTTGCAAACATTTTAAACATAGCCATAAAGTAAACAAGAAGTGCTTCCAAGACTGCCTTGATGAGGAGCAACCTCCCACCCCTTGACAAGTAGCTCCCTTTCTAGCACTCAATCTTTTGATGGATTGAACAACAGGCTCTAGAAAGAGTCCTTTCTTGGGTTTCCTTCTAGAAGAAGCCCAAGGTAATTGATAGGCCATTTACTTTTAGGAATGTTTATTTCATTGGCTTCATGCTGCATCTTATCCTTTGGAATGTTTATCTCTACAATTTAGCTCTTCCCAAAGTTGACGTTTAGGCAGAATATTAAGGAGAAGCTGTTAAGCACATTAATAAACATCTTTTATTGTCTTCTTCATTCTTTAGGAAGAATATGCAATCATTTGCATGTAGGAGATGCCTTAGATGAAGTTTCTTCCTTACTATAAAGCCTTGGAGCTCATGTGGTTTTTTTGCTTTCTACATGATGCCATGAAGAGTATCTACCACCAAGATGTAAAGGGAAGAGGAAAGAGGATCTTCTTGCCTAAGTCCCCAAGTAGCTTCAATTTTACCTCTTGGATTGCTATTGATGATTATCGAATAATTAATTGAGGTTAGGCAAGTTTGGATACACTTATACCATTTATCTCCAAATTTTTAACTTTTCATGACGTTACTGGAATTTCCATCTAACAAACTCATATGATCTAGAGAGTCTATTTTGATCACCAAGCCTTCTTGGTTGCTAGTTCAACAATCCTCCACCACCTCATTAGCAATCAAAGATGACATAAAAGATGTGCCTGTGCTTGACAAGACCCTATATTTCAACAACTGTGTGGTGGATAATCTCCTTCAACCTAATTATTAAGTCCTTGGAGATAATCTTATAAAGGCTAGAGATGAGGCTAGCGGGGCGCAAATCTTCCACTTTGATCAAATGACCCTTCTTTGGGATAAGCTGAATGTAAGTCTCATTTGTGCACTTGTTGATGATGTCGTGTAAATCAAAATCCTTTATAACTTCCATTATATCTTCCTTCAAAAGATCCCAATTCATTTCATAGAAAAGTGTGGTAAAACCATCCGGGCATCGGGCCTTCTCCCCCATCGCTTTTGAAGATTGCTTCCTTGACCTTGCCTTCTTGAAAATGATGTTTCTAATTAGTTTTGATGTTCAAGAGAAATTAGTCTCCGATCAATGCCATCGATGCCCTCAATTAGTCCTTTTCTGTATACAACTTTGAGTAGAGGTGGATTATTCTTTCTTGGATATCATCCATTTCTTCTATCAAAGACCCTTCAACTATTTTGTACGTGGAGATATAAGCTTTTCCCTGCTAATAGAGAGGATTTTGTGGAAAAATTTTGTGTTAGTATCTCTTTCTTTTGCCCATTTGATTATGGTCTTTTGTATGGCTGCCCATTTCATCCTTTTATCAATGGAGTGGTTTCCATCTAAAATCTTGATTCATTCCTCCTTCAACCCTTTGCATAGGCCTTTTTCAGCAATACAAGAATCTATGTTCTATTGCCCTTTGGAAACACTATCTCTTAACCTTGTCTTTAATATTGAAGTTTTTGCTCCATTTTTTTCAGCTTCCATGTAAGAACCTTGAGCTTTTGCACAAAGGCATGGCCAAGCCATCCTCATAGGTTCAAGGCTCTTTACCACTCTACAACATTCATTTCCAAATAGGGTCAAGAGATTCAAGAATATTCAAACATAAAAGGTGTGGGACCCTTCGGAAGAATTTGAGTGTCAATCATAACTGGCCAGTGATATAAAGTAAGGCGCTACATGATCGATTGCTTAACACTCGGGAATATTGCTTCCCATTGATTATTGATTAGAAATCTATCCAATCTTGACATGACTAATTGGTCTCTTTCATTAGACCCTGTGTATCTCGAATTAATGAGATCAAGGTCTTTGAGTTGTAGCTCATTAATTAAATTGTCAAATTGCCTCATCGTAGTAGTCTGCTACAAGCAATGCCATTTTTCCCCTTATATTTCTTATAGCATTGAAGTACCTTGTAGCACTACTAAAAGAGCAACAACTTCATCCCAAAACATGGGTCTCTCCTCTTCCCTATAAAGACTATAAATGGCTGTAAACTAGAACTTCTCCTTTTCTTCCTAATCTTGATGGAGGTGAAGAAAGAGGCCTGAAAGTAGTACGCAACTTCTATGAACCTCTCATCCCAAGCTATTAAGATCCCCTTGGCATGCCTACTGCCAGGAGATTCACCCATTTCGTGAATCTTTTATGCCATAGTTGGGCCATGACTTTGGGTAATCTATTTTTCATCTTTTGTAAGGTAACAATGTGCAGTGGAACCGCACACAAAGTTTCCTTCTGATTCGCCTCCTTTCTTTAGAGTCGCCACCCCTTATATTCTAAGACACTATCTGCATTTCTGGAACAAGCACCCTCCGTAGAATATAAGCAAAATATTCCGATTCATCCAATTGGAAGAGTCAAGCATTGATGTCTTTAAGGAATTTTGTGGCAAACTACATCTTGCTGTTGTGATTGCTCCCTTTGTGAGGTTTCTCAGGTGTGGTTTTGGCCCTCTTCTTCTTCTTCTTTGTTCGGGTCGATATCCCTATGTTGTTGATCACAGCTACACCCTGCAATAGGATAAGGAAATTGGATGATGGAGTGTACCTTTTTTGGTTACGACCATCCCAAGTTGTGTCACTCTCCGCTTTATAATCACTATTCCTGTCTTGGTTTCATTCTCCACCCGAGAAGGGGGTTTCTGGAATGTATGTTTTTGAATCAGATGAAAAACTCACCAGTCACCACAACAATTTCTTTGCCTTTCTTGGACTTTTTGCTGGTCATTTCAGCCCATCTATTGCTAGAGTCTTGGCTCTGATTTTTCCTTCTAGTGTAGACCTTGTGAGTGGGGCCATCTTCTTTTTGACGTTCTCTTGGTGAGGTATGAATCTACTCTTGGACCTGAGGGCTCACTTGCTCCCATGCTTTTTGCAATCAACAACTTGTCCCTTTCTTTTGATGTTTGTCGCCTTGGCTGCCAGCTAGCTCCTTCTTATTGTCTTTATCTGCACCTCTTTGGTTGATTCCATTATTTCTTCTTATTCACCAGCAAATTCTCTATCATTGCCACCCATAGAAGTATGACGTTTGCCACCCTCATCACATCTTGCATGGCTCTGACTTATCTTACCCAAGGAATGAAAATTCGACTTCGTCCCAAACTTCGACCTTTGAAAATTAAAATTAATTCGAAGAGTTCGAGAAATTCGAAAGAATTTTTGTAAAAATTTACCAAGTTAGAAAAATTCAAAAAAATACTATGTAAATGCTAGAATATGGACAATTTCTATTAAAAATACTAAAATCAAACATAATAAATATATTTTACATATAAAAGTATACATATAATGGTTTTGAACATGTATTTTAACATTAGCAATGTTTTATGCACATCGCATTTGTTACCTTAAAACAATTAGAGAAAAGAAAGAAACAAAAATAAATTTATTGTCAAACCCTAATGGTCTTACAAACATAAACCTTGGTTTTCCTTTTTCTTTCTTTGCTCAACGTCTCTTCTCTTAGGCTTTTAGCTTATTTTTCTCTTATTACTATTCTCTCAATCGTCTCTTCTTCCAAGTTATAGTTTGTTCTTCTTTCTCTTTGTGCACCACATAAATTCTTTTATTAAAAATGCTCTTTTTCACCGCTTTTATACAGTTTTTTTCTACAAAAATTATCAAAACTTCAATTTTAAGTGAACTTCGCTGATTTTTCGAATATTTCGACGAAATTTTGTAATTTTATAATTACAGGCGAACTTCGTTTTGATTGTCTAAATTACCTAATTAATTCGGCTAATTTCGACAAATTCGGCTAATTTTCATACCATGATCTTACCTAACATTATGATCTTCTTCCTTCACTGATTGTTGTCTCATCCTCGGCTTCACTGCTTTCAGCGATTATCGTTCAGTGCCCGTCATGTTTCTCTACAACATTCCTTTAGCTATCTTGACCTCAGAGCACCAAACTTTCTGGAGGTCCTAAATACGTAGCTCTTGTAAGCCATAGTTGTTATATATTTCGATCTCCATTGAAAGGAAACCGTTCGAATGTCTCGGACCTTCCAAATGGTTGTCTCTTTGGATCTGTTTGTGATTGTGATTTTGGCCATGTTAAGGAGTCCCCACCCTGCTTTGCTATTTTTGCATAATTAACCATGGTCGAATTTTCAGATGGGGTACCTTCAATGCTTATCGAACTATGATGACATCCAATCTTTCTACCCTCCAACAATTCATCGCCTTACCATTCTTCCACCTTAATGTCACTTTTGAAGGAGAAAATTTTGTCTCTTGTTAGTTTTCAAGCTTCTTTTCTGCTAATGCAGTGTATCATCACCCTTGCCACATTGATGAAAGTTTGGTTGGGATCCATTCCCAGGATTGTTGCAACTCCTCTTTTATCTCCATCCATCTGCTCTTATTTCATTTGGGCACCACCTTGAGCTTCTTGGATCGAATATTTGGCTTTTATTTAAGTTTTTGGTCCATTATTGTACGTTGGATCTCTTAGCTGTCTCCTCTGCATTTGTATTCCCCTTCGTGTTCTACTGCAACTCTTTCTATTACGTGCCGCTAAGAATTCGCCTTCTTGCAATGAGTTTCTTTGTGTCTTGCTTTCATTTCTTTGTGACGTTCCTATGAGAACCCTCCTTTCTTCGATGAGCTTCTTTTCTCTCTCTTTCATTGAGTTCAGTCTTTCTCTATTCGTCTGAGGTGAGTTCTGCAAATATCTGGGCCAGGGCTGTTCAGGTATTTACTTCTTATGTCGTCAATATAAAGAAAATTGAAAGACTCCCCGAGTTACCTCAACGATTTTGAGGGGACTTCCTCGAACGTTGGTATACTTCTTGAGAATAAGGGTGTAGTTACTGCCTCTGTAATTTTTCTCAAATCTTCTATCATGTGACCATTCCAAGGCTTAGTTTAAGCCTGTTTTTAACCACTGGATATCCTTCCTTTCTATTGAGATGGAGTACAAGTTAGTCCTCATCTTCTCTTGGATGATCACTTCTATACTATCCTTAGAACTGCAAATCGAAATTGTATTATAGCAGGAGTCAAAAGGTGAAAAACTTTCATGCCCCTTGGAAAAAGCGCCACACTGTTGTCTCTTGAATGTTTGTTTTTTCACCTTTTTTGGTGTCGTTTTTCTTGTCTTGTTCTCCTTTATTTAATGTTTTTGGTATTCATGACCTTTTTGTTGCTAAAGTCTGGTCATCTTCTTGTTTTTAGTGTTGTGATTTCCAATATTCTCCACTCTCAATGTAATGCCCTATGCTATTGCAGTGTCCCTTGATTAGAGCTCTTCTGTAGTCTTGTCCTGTCATTGCCATCATCCTTTTTATAGTAGTGTTTATCATTGACAAACTTTCTGGTTTTTTTCCCTCTCTTTTGTTACTTTTTATGTGTATAGTTGTCCATCAAGGTTTCATTTCACTCCCCTTTTATGCCTATTGTATATTTTTTATTTTTCGCAAATGAAAAAAAAAATTGCTACTAAAGATGCTTACTTTTTGTTTTTTGATTCGACACATGTCCATTTTATGTTCGACTAGATGGTTCTACTTCTCCTTGATGCATACTAATATTATTTGATCAAATAATCAAATTATTTATTTCTCCTGAATTTCTTCTTTCTACAATCTTCAGTTATTTGGAGGTTGATGTTTATTGTATGGCTCAGTGGTTGATATGCTTCTCTTATGATATTAAGGCCTTTTTATTACGACTGCTACTTGTTGGATTTCCTCATTAAACAATGTACAAACAACATTTTTTGTGATGGTTTGAACAACAAGAGACATCCCTCTTTTGGTCCCCCTAAATCGACTGATAAATCTGTAAAAGGGAGAACAATCTTGGATACTTTCTCAAGGAAGATATTGGGTAAGGATAGGCATCCTAATGTGATAGAGGGATAACTTACAACCTTGCATTGGCCTTGATGCAAGATTTTACCTTCATCATTTAAATAATGATAAATTGACAGGAATTGGAACTGGATTTACCAGAATATGTGGGCTGGGACTCTCAAACTTCTAGACAAAGAGAATAAGAATAGCTATTATAAGATATGCTCTTAAGACCTTTTGATGCTTTAGTTACTCAACAATCAAGTATGTGTTTTTTGTAGCATAAAATGACTCAATTTTTTGGAAAGAAACTGGAGCTACTTATATTTTAGTGTCCTGTCATGTGCTGAGGTGACAGCTGTCATTTGGCTACTTGTAGTTGAAGTTGGTGGGTTCTAACCTTGTATACTTTGA
>JAJIYU010006347.1:0-20880 GCA_030144865.1 Tinospora cordifolia
ATGTTACAATGATTACCACATAAACATTATTTTATTAAGAATATTTCTTTTAGAAATTCTATTTAGTTGTAGGGCATGTTGGCCTAAATTTTGTTGTTTGAGATTAATTCCTTTCTTATATTTTCAGGGAATTAAACATATGATGAAGCATGCATGAAATTTAGAATGCTTAGCTTATAAAGTTTCCATTTTATTTTCAATGTAAGGGTATGTAGCCCAAGTTTTGAATTATTTTCGTTGTAATAGTTTTTTTTATTTAAATTGGAGTTATGTACTCTCTTTAATTGAATTGAATGAAAAATTAGAAAATTTTCTTTTATCTCTTGTGCAATTGCCTTAGTAAATGTTTTTAATTAAATAAGGCGACAGATAATTAAATTTGAAAGACAAGTTGTGCACTTGTAAATGTAATATCGGCCCGACTCGCCTTGTCGTTAAGTCCAATTGAAAGTCTCGGGGGTCGGAATGTTACAATGATTACCACATAAACATTATTTTATTAAGAATATTTCTTTTAGAAATTCTATTTAGTTGTAGGGCATGTTGGCCTAAATTTTGTTGTTTGAGATTAATTCCACTGTAATAGAAATAAAGGCTATATATCTTTGAATTTTGAAAGGATTATGATAAGAAATTATTTTATTTAAATGTTTCCAAAATGTTATTTTTTCTGAATCATTGCATGAGTAGGGGTTTGTACCCCTTCAATTTCAATTAATGAGATTAAAATCACTTGTTACTTTATTAAGGAATGTTTATGAGATAATGATGCTTAAGAAATTCCAAAAAATTTGGGACTAAAATGGAAAGAATGAGAAATAATAATAATGTGATACCGGCCTACCTCTTAGTGGAGTAGTGGGGTCCACATTCTTAGAAAAGAAAAAGAAAGGAATTCGAGGAGGCAAGGTGTTACAATGGTAGTATTAGAACCAAAGCTGTAGATGCCTTGTAACACCCCAACCCTCGAGACTTTCGATTGGACTTTACCACAAGGCGGGCTGGGCTAGTATTACTTTACAAGTATATAACTTGACTTTCTATTTTAATTATTTCATGCCTTAATTGTATTTAAGAGTATATAACTTAAATTTAGAAATTTAATAAGGCAATAATACAAGAAATAAATGAAATTCATAAACTCAATTAATTGAATAAAATTGAGTACATAATTCGATCTTGAAAAAAACTATTAGAGTGGAAAATTCAAAACTTGGGCAACATGCCCTTACGTAGAAATTAAAAACTTTATAAAAAAAAAAACTAACTAATATTCATGGTCTTCATGTAATTCAATTACCTAAAAAATAGAAGGAAGGGGTAAGCACATAGCCCAATGGATCTTTCTCAACATTTAAATCATTATTTTAATTCAAACAAACCAAGCATATCAAAACCTTTTGTACATTAGGTGATTCAAACAAATTTCTTGTTTATGGTTGACATTAAGACCGAAAGAGTTTCATCTTTGTGTTTCACATCGTTGGGAGAGAGAATCACTCTTAGAAACTCAACCCCAATATCCATGAAGTGGGATCACTCTTGGCAACCCAGTTCAAAATTATCAATGATAAGCCGACAAGCCAGATCGGGATGGAACGTACACGATGATGCTATGTAACCTATCATCGCATCGGTACATGCTTATAATCATTATTTAATCTTTTCTTAGTGATAAAACACACAATATTGGATTAAACCATCAATATAACATGTACATAACATGAATCATTAAATATTTATTCATGGCACAATTCATACATATCATGCATTTTTATTCTTAATTTATAAACATGCATAACATGTATATTCATGGCACATCAAATAAATAAATCATGCATATTAAAACATATATTTAAACAATCAACTTCAAAACATCATCACACATGCAAGACTTATTCAAATTAAAATAAAGAAGTAAAAGTTAGAAATCACTTTCACCTTGAAAATAATTCTCTTTTGCAGGCCTTTGAAATCCAACAGAGTTCTGTTACCCCAAAACTTTTAAATACTCAAGAACTCTCAAGACAATCAAGAACAATTTAAGATTACTCAAGAACTAAGGAGATTGCCAAGAAGAAGGCCAGAGAGAGTCAAGAGGGACTAGTATGCTCTTGATTTGGTATGAAAAGAATGAGGACACTAGGGGTCCTTTATATAGAGTTTAGGGGAGTGAAAATTAGTAACTTTGGGCATTTTTGATATAGAAAATTTCTACTTTTATTGGGTTTTGGCTGCTCAAATTCAAATAATGGATTTTTAGGATTTCTCAAAAAAAATTTTGAATTTTCTTTCTATTTTTTGGCCTTTTTCTCATTTTGTTTTTCGATTTTCCCTTTTTTTTATGTTTATATATGTAAATATAATTATCTATTTATTAATATAATGTTATAAATTTATAACAATAGTATATTATACGATTATATAACAATTTAGTATATATATATAACAATTTATAAATTTTATAATGTAATAATATTATATATACAATTATTTACATACATATATAATGTTATACTTGCATTAGATAAATAGAAGTATATAACATTTATTTATTTATAAATTCACACTTATTATTCCTCATACATTCTGTTTTGTAGATCTATACTAATACGATATTATTTTAACACCCATTATACTAACACACATATTATTCACACACATATAATATAATATTATTTTTACAACCATAATAAATACTTTTATATACTTGTATTTATCTACTACATATATCCGTGTATATATGTATATGTTTTTATTATTTATTCTTAGATACCAAGGTTTTTCAATTATATTAATTTATTTACATAATTTATATCTGGAAATGTTATAAATTTCTCAAACAAAATATTTTATTTGAAATTCCTCCAAAATTCATAGATGTTACATGCCTTGGGGTAGATTCAGAAAGAATTGACTAAATCAGGTAAGACTTTTACTATAAGTTAAATTTAGAATGTCTTAACTTCTATTTTAAAATTGAAAACTATTTTGGAAAGTTATTTATTTTTTCAAAAAAAATGTTTTCAAAGGTTTTGTTTGAAAATAAAGATTAAAAGTTGAGCTGATAGTAGATAAGCCTTGTCCCACTTTGATTCCATCTTTGTACTCTAGTTCACTTTGCCCTTTAACACTACCTCCCACTTTTCTCATGGAAAAATAAGCGTGTTATTTAACTCTGATTACTCTCATGAGCTGGCGGGACAACATCTAATCGGGTGTCGACCTTCTAGAATGGGATAACCCATCTCCCTTTCAATTTTTAGCTTTACTCGGGACAAGACTTAGCCGCTATTAGCTCAACTCGTAATCTTTGTATCCAACATTAGAAAACATATATCTTTTTTGAAAAATAGACTTTCAAAATGATTTTCAATTTGAAAACAAAAGGTAGGGCATTCTAAGTTAACTCGAAGTAAAGGTCTTACCTGAGGAGTCAACTCTTTTCTAATTCTGCCCAGTACATCTATTGATTGAGCTCTGACACCACCCTTGGGTGTCAGTCTAACATTCTTTTCTAGTAAGCTACAACCTAAGCTCTCAACTCTTCAACGAGTTAACTCTGTCCAAATCTGCCCAAGGCATCTACTATATAGGCTCTGATACCACCTTCGTAACACCCCTTCCCCCACCCTATTTGTCCAGCATGCTATTCGTGTGTTTGCACATTAGACGTTCCTTTTTTATTTCTTTGGGCCACTAGAGAGGCGGGCGATGTCATGTTTCTATCTCTTTTCTTTTATAAGTCTCAACTTCTGCAGACTTCCTAAGCAATAATAACTCACATATCAATTTCATAACATATAAGTAAAATCATTGATATAGATAAATCAACATCATTTATTTGATAATCAAGTATTTAAGAGTTACAAAAAATTCATATTTATTACAAAGAAAATAAGTTTAAAATTTGACAAAATGACTTAGGGCCAACACACCCGAGAGCTAGAGAGCCTAATGAATCTTTCTTTAGGCTGAGCTCGAGAGCCCCATGGATCTTTTCAAATATTTAATTCATTATTTCAACAAAACAAATCATGCATGTCAAAACATTTTTGTATATTAGGTGATTCAAATAAATTTCTTGTTTACAGTTGACATTAAAACCAAAAGGGATTTTGCTCGGTATCCCCCATTAGGTTTAGAATGTCAGAAGTAACCCCCATAGGCTAGTTAACTATTCATAACCCTATCTCAAGAAGTGAAGTCTTAACTCGAGTACTAGTCCCATCTCATCGAGATCCACTTTAGATTGGGGATATTGATGACTAAATCTTCCATCTCGCAGGTACGTGGTTAAGATCTTTGTAAATCTTTCTTTGTGATAAATCACACAATCATCTCCACCTTATATGCTAATCCTTTTGATCCTGATGGCAAAAGTTGTAACACCCCAACCCCCAAGGCTTTCAATTAGACTTAACCACAAGGTGAGCTGGGCTAGTGTTACGTTACAAGTATACAACTTGTCTTTCTATTTCAATTATCCCAAGCCTTATTTATTTAAGTAACACATACCAAGGCAATTGCACAAGTGATAAAAGAAAATTATCTAATTCTCTATTCAATTTAATAAAAGAGAATCCATAACTCCAATTTAAAATAAAAAAACTATTACAATGAGAATAATTCAAAACTTTGGCAACATTCCTTTGCATTGTAAATAAAATGGAACTTTCTAAAAAACTAGCATCTTAAATCTTTAGCATGCATCATCACGTGTTTAATTTCCTAAAAATATAAGAGAGGAAGGGTGAGCATATAGCCCAGTAGATCTTTTTCAAACAACCAAATTACTAATTTAGATTAGCAAAACACTCAAATTCAAGCAATTGTAAATCATTAGGCGTTTCAAACAATATTTCGTTTACAGTTGTAAATTTGACTAAAAGGGTTTCAAAGCCTTTGATGTTCTTTATCAAAATACCTCCCTTTAGTGAAAAGACATTCCTTATGCTAAGTTTCATTGGACTTAGGGCCTAACCCATATTTCAAGTATTTTGGGACATTACTCATGTGAACTAATCACATGTAAAGAATACCCATAGTGACCCTCATGTTCATTTGATAGTACGTGGTTCTTAATCATAACATCTTTCATTAAATCTGATACTCATGAATCATAAATAAAATAATTTCAGCATGTTTACACGTAAACATTCAAAGTATGGAAACAAACACATATATGCATCATAATTTAAAATAAACCTAAACATGCATAATCTAAGCATGACATGGTTTCATGATCAACTGACATGACACACATTCAAATCTGAAATTTTAAGTCATGTTCTTCAAACCTAAATATGCATACTAAATTGAAATCAATCATACATGAACATGGTATTAAACTAAACAAGTAAAATAGAGGGTTGAGATGTCACTTCCACTTTAACTTGAAGATTACAGAAATTTCGGCAGAGTTTCCTTTCTTCAACATGTCTAGCACTCAAACACAACTCAAGAACACTCAAGTAAATACTGAAGCACTCAAAAACTAAGGAGGTTGCCAAGAAATAGGCTAGAAAAAATCAAGAGGAAGCGCTAACTCTTGCTTCGGGATGAGAATAACGAGAACACTAGCGAGTTTATATAGATTTTCAATGCACAAAGGGGGCACGGTTTGGGCATCTTGGGCAACACACACACAAGATTCTTTCCATACTCACAAGGGATAGTGTGCATGTGTATCTTTCCAATAATCCAAAGTGAGTACGATTTGGGCAATTTTGGAGATTAGGGTTTCTTATTCCAAGTGTGAGCACCGATTTGTTTTTTATTTGCTTTCTCATTTGTATATGATGCCAAATCTGGTTTAAAATAATTTCCAAGTCACTTAGGACATCCAATTTCAGTTTGATTTCATGCTCATAGAAATTTTCCTAATCAATTTCTTTGCTTGGGCACAACACATGCATCAAATGGAAATACTTCTCTTTTGGTGTCAAGGTGTGCATACATCCTTGGGTTTATGGTTTTGATTTAATTCCATGGTTATGGTGGATGAATCAACTAGTAAATCAAATCAAGATGTGAGTAAGGAGGTTTCTAGTCTTGGTTCTATTAGAGTTGGCGCACCACAAAGGGGTATTTTAGCTCAATTACATGTGAATCTTTTTGATTTTGGAGGTTTAAAGAGTTTCCTTTTCATGAAACTTCTAATTTGGTTGTGTGAGCATGAGTGATGGCTAGGGTTTGTTTATGGGTACAAATCATGTTTAGGAACTTCTAATTGGGTTTGTCACATGTGTGCACACATACACACACAAGAGGGTAGGTGTTTTAGGGTGTGTGCATGGCTTGTGTAACATCTGGAAAAATTCATATGAAATTTGAATTTTTATTTAGAAAATTATACAAAATTGACGGATGAAAAATTTGGTAAGTCCTAGTTTACCCAAATGAGGAATAAAATTAATTTAACGGATTCTTAGGAGAAAATATATGAATATAATGTATAACATGGGATATCATAACCAAAAATACAAGGATACGTGCAATTTTTTATGAAAACAGGATTAGAAAGTCAATTGGGATTAAGATTTGGTGAAAATTCGAAAATAAAACATGAAATTCCACTGAAAAAAAACTTAAAACACATCCAACGGTTGCAAACCGTAGATAAAAATCTGATCTCACAATCCAACGACTGCAGGACGATCTGCATTAACGCCTGAGCGCATCGAATAACGAAGATCTAACGAACAGAAATGATCGAGGAAGATCGGACGGCTGCGATCGAAGTCGCAAAATGAAGATCGTGAAGACGCACGGTACGCTACAGCGCGCGTCGATCTCAACCCTCCGATCAGATTTGTATGCGTGTCTTGAAGACGATCAAAGGTATTGAATAAAAGCCAAAATATAAAATACCAAAAAACGCGATAATAGCTGAAAAATAGCTGAAAATACTAAAATTTTGAGATAAATACAAAAAATTAATTTTTAAATTCTAAAAAAAATCTAAAAAATACTCATTTTCCCCTTAAAATTAGAAAGTACAAACTTGTAGAGAATTTAGGTGTTTTACTCCAAGAAAAACTCAAAAGTTTCTATTTTTTCCCCTTTGAAAACCTATATAAACCCCCCTAGGCTCTCACTTCCCTCATTCCAAAAATAAGAGTTGAAATTTCCTCTTATTTTCTTTAAGCCTTCTTCTTGGCACCTCTTCCCATCTTTCCTTCCTCTTACTTGTGTATGAGAAGTTTTTCTCTCGTGTTGGGGAATTACGTTGGGTGATCTTCATTGGCACTAGTACATGGGGAAATTGCTGCTGAAATTTCTGAAGAAAGCGTCACAAGGTGGAAGTGATTTCTAGAACACCTTTCTGTTCTTATTTAAATTCATGGCATACTCATTGTTTGTGTGTTTTTCACTGAAATCAAAGATTTTCAATTTTAGTTTCAGAATTTTAAAAGTTTATTTTAGTTTTTTAGTTTTGATTCATGTTTGAGCTATCATATCATCTATGTCATGTTAGTATCATACTTAGGATTTTAAATTAAAGTATGATGCATGTTTTATGAGTGTTTCATGAATTGATTGTGTATATTCGAAATTTTAGTTTTATTTCATATTTGAAAATTTATTTTATGAGATCACGATATGAGAATTAAGCTGAGATAATGGTGATAATAACCACGTACGATCATAGTGGTCAAGGCGACACTATGGATGTTCTTTTCATATGAGTTAGGTCATATGGTTTTTAGACCTAACTACTAGAGGGTCGTGTACTACAGTACCTTGTGAGTCACCACATGTAACGGGTTGATGGTGACACATGCCACTAACAGGTTGATGTCGAGTGGGCCCTATTTACTTAGTTAAGAGCGTAAAGGGATCAAAGGCCCTTTTGGTCTAGACTCGACTTGAACAAATTGTTGTTTGAAACACCTAATGATTGCAAGTGTTTGAATTATGATTGTGTTATGAGTTTGAATATGAAAGATAGTTGTTCGAAAAAGATCCACTGGGCTATGTGCTCACTCCTTCCTTTCTTATTTTTAAGGAACGCGAAACCTATAAAGTAGTTGAACATGGATAGTCTTTAGAAAGTTTCTACATTATATTTTTTTTAGAATTTTTAAGGGCATGTTGCCCAAAGTTTTATGCTTTTCGACTGAAAAATATTTTTGAAGTTTTTCGCAGTAATAATTAGTTTTTCTTTGAGAAGTTTAGTACTTTCAATTATTCTTTCTGTTATGAATAAAATAGTTTGAATTTCTTTATCTCTTTTAATTTGCCTTGATTTTATTAAAGTGAAAATTTTGTATTCTTGAATTTTTATACAAAGGCACGAGATACTGAAAAGAAAAGAACAAGTGAGTGTCACTTGTAAAGTAATACTGGCCCGACCCGCTAGTTGGTTAAGTCCACTGTCAAGTGAATGGTGGTCATGTACAATGCTTAAAGATATGGGGGTTGGGGTGTTATAGCTTGGGTGCACATGATCATTTTAGCTTGGTACATAGAATCATTCATTTTGGGTTTCTAAATCATCGTGGATGGTTTACTTGTGCATGTATAAGGCATGATGTACATGATCATAGCATTATCACTCATGTGGCTTGCACATACTTAAGGTGGTCACACATTTTGGGTCCACATGAATTTAAGATAAATTCATATTTTTCAATTGGTTAGGATTTTAGGCCCTTAGCACACACTTTTGAAATCACATAAATGTAATAAAAAATTATAACTTTCAATTAGTTAAGTTTTTTCCCTTTTTTTTCCTAATTTAGATTCCATGATGCATAGTAAGTAAATGAACCCTTAATTGGAAAAATTAAATGAATTTTGGATGCTTAAACCATTTGAGGTGGTCATTTCATTTCATTTCATTCCTTTTTCTTAATTTTCACTCCCCTAAGAGGTTTTTGGCAAATTTAAACTTGCTCATGGATTTTAGAAATGAATTAGACTTCATTTATCATTTCATTTCATTTAGTACAAAATTTCAGGGTATTGCACAAGCTCTTTGAAACCTTTATAACCTTCAAATCTCTTTGGTTGCTTAACACAACTTCTAGCATAGAATTTGTGCAAATTAGCAAGTTTCCAACTTTGAACATACCCAAACTTGTCAAATCCCACCTATTTGAACTCTATATAAACTGTGCCTAAGCTTCCATTCTCTTCACCCTAACAAGAACTGAACATGTTCATTCTTGCTTTCTTTGCCTCCCTCTTGGCATCCCTTTTTCTTCTTTAGCTATTCTAAACAGCAATTGGGGCAATAGTAACAAAGTGTTGCACAAATTCTATACTAGAAGTTGGGAAGATCTGAACGAGATTCAACAGAAAGTTCAAAAGGAGTTTTCTATTTGAGGTGGAGATGATTTTCAACTTTTACTTTATTATTTTGATTTAAATAATGGTTGCATGAATGCAATGTTTTGAATATTAATGATTGATTATTATACATGCGATGTAAAACACATGTGATTATTATATTTTTATACTTAATAAAAGATTAATTGAGATTCAAACCACGTACCAGTGTGAGGAAGGATTTCTTCGTGTGTGTTCCGACTATACCAGACTTTTGACTTAGAACTAGGTGTTAGGATTGACCCCAGAGTAAATTGGGCTTTTAGAGTGATCCCACTTTACTAAGAAGGATTTGAGTTTTAGGAATGATATCCCTCCGTAGATCTAGATCACAGAGATTGACCCCGTTCGGTCTTAATTACAACAAAAAATAATGAACTATTTAAATCACATAATATTTTGAAAGTGCTTGACATGTTTGTCTTATTTGTTAAAATAATAATTTAAATATTTGGAATAATCCACTAGCTCACCCCTTGTTTCTAATCTTTCAGGAAATTAATATATCAAGACCTTATGGAAGACACGAACATTATTTTTTTTGAGAGTTTATTAGATTGTAGGGCATATTGACCCAATTTACTTTGTTAGAATTTTAAAGTTTATTTTTGCTGTAATAAATACGAAGGATATATATCCATTGAACTTTGGATTTGATTAATGATGTTGAATTATGCTATCTAAATATTTCTCAATGTTCATCTTTATTGAATTATTTTACATTAGTTAATATTACTCAGAAAGTCCCATGAATTTGGGAAGAAAAAGAAAAGAGATATAACAACACAGGATCGCCTCTTAGGCAGCCCAACTGAAATAAAAGTGTCGTCAGATGACATGGGCCCAGGGTGCGGGAAGCGGGGTGTTACATCATACTCTTTAGTATTATTTTTGTTCTAACTTTGAAGCATGATTAATTGTCTATCTTTACTGAATGTTTAGAAGCATGCTAAGGGTGTAATAGCCAGTTGATTAGATGATTGTCAATTATTATATTGTTGATAGCATGTTGCATGATACATGAATATCTAATACTCCATAATGACATTCTCTATACATTGAATGACAAATAGCATGGCCTGTGTGATATTGTGCATGACTTACAGTTTACCAAATCATGTTATTTTTTCATGTTCTAGAATGTTGATAATGTGAAGTATCCTAGTGGCTATTAAATAAAGACGATTAAGAAATCTAACCACGTATTGTGGTAGTGATGCGAAAAGGTAGTAGTCTGCTATCATCGTGGGTGTCCCCAACCCACGGTAGGTGTTGATGCTACTGTGGTAGTAGTAAAATGGACTAATAGTCGAGTTGAGACTTCAGTCTGGGACTCATAGTCGAGTTGAGACTTCACTTCTAAGTTTGGGTTTCGAATAGGTCATGGGTCTTTGGGTGTTACTTCTGATATTCTAAACCAAATGGGGGATACTGAAGAAGGTCCCTTTAAGTCTTAGTGATAACTATAAATAACTAAATTATATGAAACGTCTAATGTATGATAAATATGTGCATATTTTGTATTTTAACTTTAATAATGCTTGAGATGTACTGTGTATGATCCACTAGGCTCTTAAGCTCATCCCACTCGTTCTTTTGCAAGTAATCACTGAAGGCATTTGAACTGACAAGTGAAGTGGAATCATTTTGTAGTAATAGTATTCCTCACAGGTGATGTTGTGTAGGATTAGGAGTTTATTCACTATTTCTCAATTGTAGGGCATCGGTCCTACTTTATATTCATTGTGTTCATTTACTTGTTGAAGTCGGCTGTCGGGCTAGACATTTATTATTTTGTATGAACCTTGGCCACAAGGCTAGTGTTTGATCATCATTGATGGTAAGTTGATTCTTTTCATTCAATTTATCATCCCAATGTCCTCGATTATTCATGTTATGAATTAATATGTTGTTATTTTGATATGTTATGGGATGTGACTTGGTACAATCCAAGAAATGACTGATTTAAGAAATAGTAATATCTCAGTTCTTGAATGGGAAGGAGGAGTAACTGCATACAAATGTAATTACATCTCAAGCTATGAGACAAATATGTCGCCTATGACGAATGTGGAAAGTTTGGGAGTTGAGTTGTTACACTTAGGGCCTTTATTATTGTCTAGAATTTCAGTCCATCCTCCATTTTCCTCAACTTTAGCCTTATTTGTCGATACCTCAGTTCTCTTAGACTGTGTAGGTAATTTGTAGTTACCATCCCACTCATAGAAATCTTGTCCTAATACTTAAGTACACAAACTCTCTTAATGCTTTCTTCCATCCATTTTCTACTCAAGTCAAATTGTAGTTAGGATCAGTGGTCTTTCTTTTACATTGTAAAGTGGCTTAGTTCTAGGTATAAGTATGACTGGATTTAAATTCTGACTCAAATCCACACTCATAGCAATAATAATGTAATACCTCAAAGAATGATGAAAAATAGGGATGATAAAAAAGAAAAGATCGCGCGACTACTGTAGTACCGGTTTGGGTACCGTGGCAGTGTGCCGCAAATTGTGAAAAAACGAGTTTCGAATGGGAATCCAATACTGGATTAGGTTACTGCAGTATCGAGATGGGATACTGTGATACTGTGACTAAAAACTCAAAAATTTTAACAGAGACGTGGGATTGCACTACCAGGACACGGTACTGTGATTATGAACAGTCCCAATACTGTGATACCAAGATGCAACACCATAATACTATGATTGAAAACTAGAAATGAAAGTTTTGTGCTAAGTTATCTATACATTATACGTGCAGAAAAGTGCTAAACACACTAATTCATCACATCCACCCTCCCATGCTGCCATTTTGCAACTCCCTTCCCTCTCCCATGGATCCTAGATCAAGTTTAATCTATTGTAAGCTTCTCCGTCAATTTCACAAACACTATTAGGAGAAGAACAACACAGGGATGAGTAGCATCGGATGGCTTTGCCTTCCAGGACGAGTGCAAACGAGTTAACACACTATTTTTGCCCAAAAAATACTATCCATAGCATTTTTAACATTAGCTGAGTAGTAAAAATTCTCTTCACTTAACAGATAGACAAAAAGGATTTGAAAGCAATCTTCCAGCAAGATAAATGAGAGGAGCAGCGGTAGAGGTGAGGTATAAAATCATTCTACCTCTTTGATGTTTGATTTACAATAGTTACGATCAATCTATAGGAAAGCCATGTGTGAAAGAAAAAGAAAAATGCACGAAGTAAGAGCAACCTCTCATTACCGCGGTAATGCTAGGAGTACTGTGGTAACACGATGAAGGTTGCATTTTTCAACTTTTTATGAAAAGAAATCTTGGCAATATCGATAGGATAATGAATACTATAGAGTAATTATTTCGCACTCTTTTGCACACAACACACCTATTTAAAATAGAAACCAGTATATTATGAATCTGAAACACTTGGAAAATAACATACATTGAGAAATGGCTTATAATCCTTAAAGGCTAAGGATTCAAGGAGATTTGGGCACATAATTGAAGAGTAAAAGGAACAGAATAAAGAAGTAGGTAGAGATGACTATCCTCTCTCTGATATTATCTTAGTTTCAAATGTGATACATGAATGATTGGTTACTGTCTTTATCTTGTTTAGAGGCATGTTAGGAATGCTATAATGCTTACTTATTTGATTGCTGGTTGTTATACATTTATAGCATGACATATAACTTATGTGTTTTCTATATTTATTTGAGAGTGAGCCATCTATGTTATTTAATGAAAAACATGATTGATGTGACCTAATGCATGATAATTTATGAATATGTTTAGTGTGCATGTACTGTAATAATGAGATAAATTGGGCATGCTAGTGGTTACTAAATAAAGACAATTAAGAGTCTAACCACATACGGGGGTGGTGGTACATGTACTATGGTAGTATATTGGTATCACTGTGGGTATTTCTTCACCCTAGGCGGGTGTCCATGTTAATGTGGTAGTAGTTGAGTTGGGGTAGAGGATTGAGTGAGACCTCACTCATAGGGTTGTTTCATGATGAGGAATTAGCTTGTAGGACATTACTTCCAACAATTTGGACGTAGGGGAATATCAAGGAGATTCATTTTGGCCTTAACGTTAGCTTAAATGATTGAAGTGTCTGAAACGCCTAATGATTTATAAATGTTTGCATGTGTTATATTTTTTCACTTTGATAATGTTTGCGATGTATTGTATATGATCCACTAGGTTCTTGAGCTCACCCCACTAATCTATTTTTCAGGTAATCATTGAAGATACTTGCTCACAGGAAAATAGCTAAAGACAATTGGAGTAGCTTGATACAATCTACTATTGGGGTTGTATTGGAGTAGCAATTAATTATTTGGTTACAGTTGTAGGGTATGGGATCCACATTTGATTTGTGTTTGGTTGTTTTATTTATTGACTTGGGCTATAGGGCCAAGTATTGGTTATTAACTCATTTGAACACAGGCCATGGGATTAGATTATTTCATTTCTTATGAATTTAATCATATTAGTTCTAGTTGATGTGCCATCCCCATGTTTAATCAAGCATATTATTAATAGTTGTCTCTGCACTTTGATGTTTTATTAGATGGTTATAAGAAAGAAAGATTAAAAGTAACATCCTAATTCTCGAATATTGGAAGCCGGAGTGATCGTACATTTAACTTATATTATGTCTCGAGTTGAGAGATGAAGATGCCCAGTCAGGATTCGGGGGCCAGGGTATTACAAAGGTGTTATCAGAGCTAGGTTAGTAGCTCACTAAGAATAGCTCAATCAGTAGCTCGTTGGGAAAGAAAGTTAAACTGACACCCAAGGGTGGTGTTAGTGTTCAATTAGTAGAACTACTAGGTAGAATGTCTAGAGTTAGATAAGAGGTGACTCACATAAGGAGTTGAGAGCTCAGTCAATAGCTCAATCAGTTCATTTAAGTAGTGCCTTGGCCAGTAGATCACTAAGCTAGAGTCTAATTTATAAACTATGAACTGCCAATCCTATGAAGGAGCTATGTAGTGGAGACATTGCTTGCTAGGTCTAGGGAAAAGCTTAGGTATAACTAGGGTTTTGTGAACGTAGCACAGTGGATCATAAATAAAAGCTTTTAAGACATAAGCTAGAGACTTGTAATGTGTGAAACAAAAAACTTGATTGGCCAGGACACCACATCAGGAGGATTCTATATTTTTGGTTTCTATGTGGTATGAGATGCATATGAATTTGGGGATATGGAAGAATCCTTGTAACAACCCGGGCCCACTACGTATTGATATTGTCTCAACCTTAGCCACCATTGACTGGGTGTAGGGTTTTGCTCTTGGCAAGACTCGAACTTGAGTCTCCCAAAAACGCTCAGCACTAGTAAGGCTTGCAATTGCTCATTTAGCCCAGGCATCACTCTAGTGTTAGAGCGATAAGGTCATTATAATCCACCCCCCTTGAGGCTCCCAAAAACGCTAAGCACTCCTGTCCTTAGGACTCACACCTCCGTCACACCTAGAGCGGCTTTAATACCATTTTAGAATTATGTACTCTTTCTTTTAATTATATGAATTCAATAATGTATTTCTTTATTTTGAATAAATAAAAAGTTTAAAGTTTTCTTTTATTCACTTGTATTATCTTGTTGAATATTAAACTCAGTAGAAGTGTACTTATGAGTTTTTCAATAAGTGTTAGAATAAAGGAATTGAGATGCAAGTTGTGTATTTGTAAATGTAAAATGAGACCCAACCCGCCATGTGGTTGAGCTTAAACCTATCTCTTGGGGGTTGGGGTTTTACAAAGGTAGTATCAGAACCTAGGCTTTAGGTGCCTTGGGATAAAATTAGAATAGAATTAGAAACTCAAATTAGGGTTTCACTTTGAATTGAATTAAATGCCTTGGGCTAGAATTAGAAAGTCAATTAGTGGTTGTTTGACTAGAATTAGAAACTCAAACTAGGATTTCGCTTTTAATTGAATAGAATATTTGAATACCCTACCTTCTATGTTTTAAATTGAAAACATTTTAGAAAGTGTTTTCAAAAAAGAAATATATGTTTTTTAAAATTTTTTGTCTGGATACAAAGACTACAAGTTAAGCTGATAGTGGGTAAGCCTTGTTTCGAGTAAAGCTAAACATTGAAAGGGAGGTGGGTTATCCCTCCCTAGAAATTGCGATTGCTAAGCAGACTTCGATCTTGCCGCCCGATCTGGAGATTGTCCCACCAGCTTGTACAAGTAGTCTAAGTTGAAAAACACCTTTACGTTCTATAAAAGAAAATTAGAAGATGAAAAATTAGGGCAAGAAATCGAATAGAAGTAAAAAAGTTGCCAAAGGTGGTATCTCAACTAGACAAAGGTTGTGAGTCAACCAGACGGAACCTTAGGTTCAGGGGAAAGAAATGTAGTGTAGTTGTGGGTGGCATAGTGGATCAAAAACATAAATCTTTAGGACATAGGCTAGAAATCGAAACTTGTATTAAAATAAAAAAATTGTTTGATCAGGACATGGGACCAGGAAACTTCTATATCTTTCGATTTCTATGTAGTATGGGATGCATAGGAATTCAAGGTTATGGAGGAAGCCAGAACTTAGAGAATGGTGGACCATGTGTAGTGAATGATCGATAACTCTGGCAGAATTGGTTTTTCTATGCTCCCTGGTATGGGATGGTGGAGTATAGTGGGCTTAGGAACCTTAGTTGTCAAGAAATTTGCAAAATTGTTTGGGTGTGGCTCTATTCTAGGTGAAAGCCTAAGTGGAAGGGATAGAGTGGTATAGGACATTTGAACCTAAAAGCTTAGGTGGAAGCTTAGAACCTTGTTTTGCTAGCTTCATTGTATGATTGTATGATATGTATGCTTTACTATTTATTTACTTTGAGAGCAAATCTTGTACCCATGCATGAAAAGAACCTAGAAGAAAAACTTGTAGGCCACTAAACAGATTGTGAACCTAGAGACATGAATCTAGAGTCATGATAGTACGAACATTTGACGAAGCAAATACTGACAACCTACTCAATTTGTAGAAAATGGTTGGATCAAAGAAGTACGGAACCTGATCCACCACCTCTGATGAGACTGAGCAATGGGAACAAAAACTACCTGTTGGAATGGAGGCACGCATGGAGGCCATGATGAATGAGATGTCTCAAAGGTTGTTGGATCAACTGTTGAGGGCACTCCTACAAATATTCCCTTAGGTGGCTCCACAGCCTCAAGTACGTGAACCAATCTAGGTTCAATAGCTAGCACCTGTAGCCCAAGATCCCGAACATCAGAGGGCTCAAGAGGGTTTGGAGGTTGAGAAATAGAAGAAGACGCTGATAGAGCTACCGAAGCTCCATCCTCTTGCATTTGATGGGACTACAGATTGCATCTCGGTGGATCACTGGTACCAAAAGATGGAGAAAATCCTCAATGTACTGAAGGTAAGTGGGTTGAGAAGGGTGGTACTAGCCATGCACTACTTCAAAGGGCCAGCCAGATGTTGGTGGTGTATGATGAGGATGGACCCTAATACAAATGTGGATACCATGAGCTAGGAGAACTTCACAGAGATCTACTATATAAATTTTTTCCTGAAAACGACTTTGAGCAAACTATAGTCGACTTTATTCGAATGAATTAGAGGGACATGACCATAGCTGAATATGATAGGAAGTTCACAGAATTGGCCAAATTCTCACCAGATCTGATCAGGGAAGAAAAAAGAGAGGCTAATTGATTTGCACATGGTCTCAAGATGGATATACGAAAGATAGTAAAAACTCTAGGCCTAAAAACTTACAAAGACGTCATAGAAAAAACCCTAACACTAGAACAAGAACTCAACCTAGAACAAAGATTGAGGGGAAAGAATAAAAGGCCAAAGAATGAAAAAGATCACGGGTCTCAGAAGAAAAGCAAAAGTGTTGGACAAGTGCGACAAAAACAGCGGTAGACCACGAATGAGTTTAAGGAGCAGGCCATGAGGTAGGGGTTGTGATTTGTGCAGACAGAAGGGTCATCTCACTATGAATTTTCCAACTAAACTTGCTTAGCCACCTCAGCAACAGCCACAACAGGGAGGAGGTCAGAACAGTCGTCCTTAGGGGAGGCAACAACAACCAAATGCTAATTAGGGGCATAACCAAGGCCGTGGCAGAGCTAGTCTTGAATGTTCGCTATTGAGGCTCAAAAAGACTAGGTCTTTGCAGTGGAAGGTACATTTTTGTTGTTTAATGTTGTCGTGAAATTGTTGTTTGACTCGGGTGCCTCTAAATCTTTTAATTCTAGAGAAATAACTTATAGGTTACAAGTTGTGGCAAAAACACTACCTGTAACTTTGAATGTGTCCACACCAATAGGGACCACTGTGACTTTAAGAAGAATGTGTAGTTGTGAACTAAGGTTCGGGGATAAGCTCATAAAGGTTGATCTATGTACTTTATCCTTTTATGGCTATTATGCAATCTTGTGGATGGATTGGTTAAACTAGTACCAAGCCCCAATAGATTGTCCTAAAAGACAAGTGACCATAACCATATGTTCTGGTGAAACATATATAATTAATCGGGATATGCGGAGATTATTGAGAAGTCTAACCATAGCCATGTTGAACTACTTAAGGCAAAAAAAATGAGCTCAAGGAGTTCTCTAAGGAAGAACCTGTTGAACTAAAGAGAATCCAAGACCTAGCGGTAGTTAGCAAGTATGAGGATGTGTTCCCAGACAACTTACCCAGACTACCACCTACTAAAGAGTTAGAGTTCAAGATTGAACTTCACCCTGGAACCAACCCGATCGTCATACATACTTAAAAGATGATGCCAATGGAATTGATTAAGTTAAAGTCTCAACTAGATGAGCTCCGAGTAAATCACCATGGGGAGCTCCGGTGTTATTTGTGAAAAAGAAGGATGACTCCATGAGATTTTGTGTTGATTATTGAAACCTAAACCTAGCTATGGGGAAGAATAAGTATCATTTGCCAAGGATTGATAACCTATTTGCTCAATTGAGGGGAGTCACCCATTTCTCAAAAATTGATCTTAGGTCGGGATATCACTAGTTAAGAATCAAAGAGTCTGATATACCCAATATTGCCTTCAGAACAAGATATAGACACCTTAAGTTCACCGTGATGCCCTTTGGTTTGACCAATGCCTCAACAACATTCATGGACTTGACGAATCGAGTGTTTAGATAATACCATGACCAGTTTATGGTGGTATTCTGTAATACCCCAAAATTTTGTCAAATAATTTAAAATAAATAAGTTTAATGAAATTAAATAAAATAAGTTAAGTGAATTAATTTCAAAGGTTTTAAAAAAATTTTGGGTGCAAATTATGGGTTGGCAAATGAAAAAAAATATGTTATGGAGATAAAATAAAACAAGAATTTTAGTACAAAAATCGTAAATATTTTGATATAAAAAAGTTACCCAAAAATAAAAAAAATAATATGAAATATCTAAAATATTGAGGTATAGAAATATATAAAAGAAATAAAAATAAGAAACCTTATTAAAAAAACTTATTATATACTAATTTTAAGAAAATTGATTAATTCACATAGTCACACAACAAATAGAAAGTTGACAAAAAAATAGCAATAGATATAAAATAAAATAGGCAAATAAAGCCTTAATTTGATATTTAATTAAAAATGTCAAATAAGTAAAATTAATTATAAAAAAATTACATTTAAGTAGGTCTCTAAAAAATTCAAAATAAGTAAAAAAAATTTAAGGAATTACTTTCATTTAAAAAAAATTATTTAATACAAAATCTTGGCATAATTTTAATGTGTAGCCTAATTGAAAAAAATAAATAAAAATAATATTGTAAAAATATAAGATGAAAATAAGAAATCTTTTTTCAAGGTTTATTATATAAGGTTTATTAAATTTATTAGAGAAAGATTAGTAAGATTATTTAATACATTAAATAATCAGTAAATTTATTTAATAAATTAAACGATAATATTGAATGCAAGAAAATTAGAAAGTTTATTTAATACATCAAATAATCAGTAAGTGTAATTCATATATTAAAATATATTATGTGAAAACTTAGGCGTAATTTATTGTGTACCTTAATTGAAATATATATATATATGTATTAAAGAAAATAGAAATAAAAAATTTATTAGTCAAATTAATTAATAAAACCTGATTAGCAAGTTATATATTTATGGGCTACAAAAGTAAAAGTGAGAAATATTATTAATCAGTTATTTAAATAAATTATCTAATAAGCTTATTAATTTGGATTTAATACATAAAAAAATGGAAACAAAATATATAAAATTTATAATTTAATTGTACAATTGAAATAAAACAGAAATATAAATTGGAGATTGAAAAAGTTTTAGAAAATTTGAATAATATAAATAATAAAAAAATTCAGATACTGAAAATAAAAAAAAATCTCAAAATAAAAAATATAGAAGTGTTAGCAAGTTTAAATTATAGATATAGGTTGAAAAAAAAATTTAGCAATATATGGATTGCAAAAATTAGTAATTAAATATGTGTATAGATATGGTTTATATTAGTAAATTATAATGAGCAAAAGAAAAAAAACAAAACAAAATATGGGCACACCGCCCGAAATATATATATATATATATGGATTGATTTTAAAAAATAATAAAATAAAAATAAAAAATGTGGCACACTGAACGAAAAGAAAAGAAAAAAAAATAAAAATAAAATTTTGGTGGCACACTGCTTGAAAAGAAAACCAAAATAAAAGAAATCAAGAGAAAATTGATCTTGATCTTATCAAGCCATAATAATAATAATAATAATAATAATAATAATAATAATAATAATAATAATGAACTCTAAATATTTGATCTTACTAATTTATATGCAAGAGAAAATTAGAAAGTTGCCTTTAGAATTGCCACCCAAAGTTACAAAAAATTTCACTTCCCTAAACTTTATATAAAAGACCCTAGTGCTCTCATTCTTTTCATCCCAAATAAAGAGCACGCTAGTCCCTCTTGATTCTCTCTAGCCTTCTTCCTCGCAATCCTCTCAGTTCTTGAGTAATCTTGAACTGTTCTTGAGTGATATTGGGAGTTCTTGAGTGTTTAAAAGCTTTAAAGTAACAGAACTCTGCCGAATTTCAGAAATGCGCAGAAGAGATTTATTTAAGGTGGAAGTGATTTCTAACTTTTACTTCTTTATTTCAATTTGAATAAGTCTTGCATGTGTGATGATGTTTTGAAGTTGAATGATTGAATATATGTTTTGAATATGCATGCTTGATTTATTTGATGTGCCATGAATATACATGTTATGCATATTTAGAAATCAAGAATAATGATGCATGATATGCTTGAATTGTGCCATGAATAAATATTTGATGGTTCATGTTATGTACATGTTGCATCGAAGGTTTAATATGATATTGTGTGTTTTATCACTAAGAAAAGATTAAATAATGATTCAATCCACGTATCGGCGCGATGACGGACTGCATAGTGTCATCGTGTGTGTTCCACCCTCGATACGGCTTGGCGGTTAACCTTTGATGATTTTGAACTGGGTTTCCAAGAGTGATCCCACTTCATAGATATAGGGT
>JAJIYU010006348.1:0-20808 GCA_030144865.1 Tinospora cordifolia
TCTAATATATTTTATTTTTCATGTGCCAACCCACAATTTGCACCCAAAATTTTATTAAAATCTTTGAAATTAATTTATTTAACTTATTGTATTTATTTGACAAAATTCTAGAGTATTACACAAAAGGTGTAAGAAAAGAGAACAGGAATCATCAGGGAACTAGGCAATCACTAGCCTTTGCCTCTATTAGCCATCAAAGAACCTAAAATATTAGTAAAGTAGTGAGCCTAAAATCAACGTGGCTCAATGAGTGGTAAGACCAGCATGTCACCCATAACCATCATTCCAAAACAGTGCATGTAAGCATGAGCAGTAAAAATGATATAATATTTGAATGCATGGCATAGTATAGAAGCAGTTATGAACAGTGCAACAGTTACAGAAAACATCTCAAATACATGCCAGTTAAAAACTACATCTAGGCTAGGGTTTAAATCAACAAACCCAACTTATGGTCATTGCTCGAGCGGGTCCTAAATCAGGCGTGTCGGCCACTCAAGCGGGTCATAAGCTAGGAATATTCACCAAATACCTTAACCCCGACACTCGGCCCTCAGGTGTCATGATTGAAGAAAGTTCTAAGGCTAGGCACACTAATCATATACCCTAACCCCGACTCTTAGAGCCCTCGAGTCTAAATTCCAATCACATCATGTACCCTAACCCCGTTGCTCGGCCGTCGAGCCTATGGTCTCATTACTGTGTACATCTATACGTGTCAAATCAATCAAATGTATCTTAATCTCATGAAACCATTTAAACCATATAGTTTCGCACAAGTTTTTATGCAAAGAACAAAAATTGCAGAAAATACCTGAATCAAACTACTCACCTCAAGTCCCATGCACCGATGTCCCGTCAATGACCGGCCCAGTCTCCTAATGCTCACTAGAATCTGTATTAATTAAACTCAATTTCAATTTTTTTTAAGAATGTGGCTTAATCCCTTGTCATACTGTCCCATATCAGTCTCGATCGACCCAAATTTGATTCGGTCAATCGGTTCAACTATTCAAACTTGGTCAAAATTGGTTAACATGATTAATTTTGGTCATCTTTGGTCAATTTGGGTCAAATTGGGTCAAGTTATGTCAAAATTGGGCCATTAGGCCAAAATTCCCAAATTGCAATACTTAGTTCAAATTCAAGTTTTTTGCTTTCTTTGCACAATGAATTTTCTAATTTTTCTGCGATCAATCTGTAAGTCAAATTTGGCAAAACTTTTTAGATTTTATCTATACTTCCTAAACATTCACCAAAATTTTATATTCTAATTTTTGGACACCATTTGCTATGGTTTTTAAATGTGTTAACAGGGACTGTGAAATCTTGTATCTCATGTGACAGACAGTCAAATGGGGCATCAATTGACCCCTTTACCCAATTTAGATTGCATCAAGATTTGGAGATTTAGTACACATGACATGTCCAATGACCTTTCCACCAAATTTCAGCTCAAAATACCCATTTTTGGTCAGTCAACAGTGCCCCAAATTCTCAGTAAAGTCACATGAACTTTCTGGGTTCCTGTTTTTCCTTCATTTTCCAAGTGTTTATCTACTCCTATTTCAGAATTAATCTGAGGCTATTTCTTATTATTTTTGTAAGGGTTTAACTCTAATTAATTAAGTTCTATCCAAAACAGTAAGAAAATATAGCCATAATCACTCTCAAATACAACTTCCAAAACATAACATGCATTAGGATTTCCAAAAATTTTCTAAGTCCCAGAATGTCTAACTAATAGGTACATTTGCAAGTATAGGAAATCAAAATCACAGAGGCTTATATTTCAAAATTTATACCTTCTCGCAACCCCAAGTGTGAGGTTTGAATCAGTTCAACGTTTGACCAAAATAAACATTTTCAGCCACAGCAAATGGGGTCTCAAATTTGCTCTAAGAACAGTTTCCTGCTAAAACTGTTGTAACAGTTAATCAATAGAACAACTTTAACACTTTCTAAAACATGTTTAACATTTCAGTTTCTATTTCCTATCAATCAAAGATCGTAATACACGTAACAAGGATTCAAAAGAGTCATTTTACCTCAAGATCTGATCTCTAATTGCCTAAGAACCAACACCTCAAAGATTGGATTAACTCAAGTTTTTCAGTTTCTGAGTTTCCAACAGTGTTGAACAGCCCCCTTTTCTTGGTTATTTTTGTCTCAAATGAATGGTGGTTTGGACAACCGGCTTGCATAGACTTGTGGAGGCATGTGAGAGCTTTCCAACGGATGGATTTTTACTCTATTTGGGTTAGAGACAAAGGAGAAAGGAGCAGCTAAAAATGGCATTCATACTAAAAAAATTGCTCAAAAGGAGTGATTTTGTTGCATGTTCCACCCCTTCTTGCATAGCAAAGAGCTCGCTATGTGGCCACCCACATGGCTCGTGAGTTGCCATGCAAGGAGCATAAATGTCCAATGTTCAGAGCTCCGGCCAGCAGAGTTGTCAGAGGGACAAAACCAAGGGCACAAAAGCATGACCTTAGCTGGTTTTTTGGTGGAAAATTGCTGAAATTCGATGAAAAATTGTCAAAAATCAAAGAAAGAAGAAGACTAGGGCGCATGGGCCGGCCCACCCCCCGATCCAAAATTAAAGGCCCACGCGCCTTGCGTTTCGCACAAGCCATGGGCTCGTGCTGTTGGCCCACGCGCTAAGGTTCGTGAGCCCAAGTCATGTTTCGACCCTGCACCAAACCAGCTGACCAATTTTTATTTTTTTTTTGTTTATCCCCTTTGTATTTATATATACATTTAATCCATTTTTCTATTATAATTTTTATTTAATTTACTCACTTGTACATTCACCGATTTTCATCAAAATCTTTAATTATATACAATTTTTATCATTAATGTATTTATTTTTTGAAAATTAAATATTCCATCAAAAATTTGCATTTTTCCCCCAAAAATCCATTAATTACACCAAAATTTCAATAATCATTCCAAAAATTCAATAATTCTCTAAAAAATCATATTTTCTCCAAAAAATTTATTTTTCTTATAATTTAATACATTCTTTTCTCAAAATTATATTTGTCCAATTATTCAAATTTCTTTCAATAAATGATAAAAATTGAAGAAAATTAAAAACATTCATGTATTTTTATTAAAAATTTTATAAAAATATATATATCCAACCCATTAATTGTGTATCAAAACTATAAGTCATCACATATAGACTTGAAGCTTATGGTTGCCGAGCTAAGAGCATCCATAGTGGGCATTTAATGGGCGTCAATGGCACTCATTGAGTGCCCAAGTGGCGAGACGCCCCATTGCGGGCATTTTGCCACTAGTCTAAACACATTGAGCATTTGGACAATCCCAAATGCTTAATGCATTTAAAACATTTTTTTAGTGTTCTGACACATGTTTTGGTGCAGTAGCACACGTCAAAAATTTTTTTTATTGTTCTTTTTATATATATATCACATATTGGTATATATATATGTGTGTGTGTGTGTATGTGTGTGTGTGGAGGGAGGGGGTCTTATACAGTACAATTTAATAAACTTAAACAATTATAAAAAATATTATAATAAATAAGAGTTCAATGAATTGATAGTGTGGCAAAGACATCAAATTGTAAAACTATCTAACCATTTAGATGTCTTTAGCACTAAATCTTTGGCATGGTGAGTGTGTTGGCCTCTTATTTGGCCTTTCCCAACTTGCTCTCTTTGCGTCTAAAACCCTCATTCTTTGGTAGATCAGCGTAGCTTCCTCGTGAACAAAAGACTAACCTTCCAAGGTGATTGAGGTCTTCATTATTGTAATTGTCATCATATAGCCAATATCGTCGCGGAAACAGTTAACATTGCGCCCCTGAAATCACTTGGGTGGTCAGTTTGTTCGCTTAGCTTTTTCAATACTTGATCTTTGAACCAAGATTGAATTAGATGAATGATTGGGCTAGTCTGGTAGAATCAACATGGGCCATGTATAATAAAGATGACGCGAATTAGTGTAGATCAATCGGCCCATGGATAATTTGCAATTTTGCATTTAAGGTGCAAAAATTCTAAGAGATTTATTCCAATTACTTAATAACTAACCAAAAAAATTATATTTCAAAAAGCAAAAAAAATCAAATTTGAGTACCTTAAGGATCAATTTACTTTGGTATTTAAGGTTTGTTAAGTTGTAAGTTATAAATGAGTCACAATCAATTTTGACTCATATTATTTATTATAATTCAGAAGGAAGTTTTACTATACTGCATAGTTATAATAGTTTAGTGATTAAAACAAAAAGCTAATTTTACGTCACAAAGGAACTAGCGGTGAGATATTAGGATTAAAGACCAACAGAAAAATGGAAAGAATCAAAGAGCACGTATCCAGTTGATTAACTAGGCAATTCAATTTAGCAACCAAACCTGTTCATATTGTACTTGGATATTTCACGTGCAGGCGCTTTCATACTTTAGATATCTTCCATAATTGCTATTGCTTTCACCTAGGCCATGTATAGCTAGCTTGTCTCATTCTCCTTCTTTCAATATATCAATAGTAACAATCCTACACCACATGCCTTTCCTCCCATACGTCCTACCCAATTTTATCTTGCCTTCAATATTGAATCTTTTGGCCATGGCATAAGCACACTTCATTAACACGAATAATGTGATAATCATGGTTGATACAATTTTTTTTCACAAGATTGCCTTCAACGTCCTCATCTCTCTATATAACACCAAACTGGGTCTTAAAAGTCTCCTAATATTAGAAATACTCTACCTGGACAATTATGAAAAAAAAAATAGGAAAAGAAAAAATTTGGTTCTATTTTAGCTGTTTTTTCTTTTCTTTTCTCTTATTCTATTTTCTTACAGTTTTTGGTAGATTAAAAGTAGGCTGACAAAATAAATTCAAAGACTGATTGGTAGTGGAAAGAGAAATAATATATATTCATAAAGAAAATGGGGAAATGATTGTGCAGTGCAATTATAATATTTATGGCAGTTTGATAAATAGAGATTATATATGTAATTTAAGAGTTGCACTCCTTCATTTAATAATTATGAATGTTTTAATTGCACAAAAATGTAACTAAAACAGTCAATTTAATATTTAAAGCAAAAAAAAGAAAAAAAAAAGAAGCCTTAACACAATAATAAAAATTCTTATTGTACAACATGGTATTAAGTTTGAGCCATAAAAATAATATTATATGGTAGAGTAAGGATAAATACAATAACGTAAGAAAAGTGGAGGTTCATTCACTAACTGTTTTATTTATTTATTTATTTTCTCGTGTATATTTGTCAATATTATAAGAGAGAGAAAGAGAAGGGGCAAGAATTGCTAATTGAGGGCCCAACAAATGGTACATGGGGAGAAAGGTGCAAAATAAAAGGGACAAGGTCACAAGGTGAGGTGGGGGGCACATATCACATGCATGCATGCATGAGTGAAGAGCCCAAGCACATGATAGTTAGCTCTCTTGGGGGCATGTTCACCATGCAGGTGGTCTCCATTCAAGTATCATCAACCCTCTCCAGAACCCACCCACTTACTTGTTTGAAATATGAGGTTTCAAAACCTCTTAATTCTCATTCATGTCTACTTTCTCCATATACTGGTCGTGGTATGTCTCCCCTACCTCTACTCTCTTCTCCTTTGCTCTGCTCTGCTCTGTTCTGTTTTCTCCCCCGTCTTTTCTCATACGTACATGATGTGTCGTGTCTCTCTCTCCGTATATCTCTCTGTTGGATTATATCAGACAAACACCCTTCAGCCATTAGCATCCAAGCAACACGATGAGAACGACATTACCATTCTCAACTTGTCGCTTCTTCATCCATCCCCATACCTTATATTATAATTTTTATAAATACATCATATATAAATACATACCACATTCCACCTTTTTCTTCTTTTTCTTCTTCTTATTGTTATTGTTATTCCATATAAATACTTTATGTACAAGTCTATCTTTTCAGAATCTGAGTCCTTTTGTATAAAGAGATTGATGGTGACTATTTCTGCTACTGCTTCTGTCTTCTTCTTCTTCTTGAAATGTATAATATAGTCGGTAAATAAATATCGACAAAATTTTCTGTTCTTTTCCATTTTTTTATTTAAAAAAAATTGTTTCTTTTAAATTTTTTCTTAATTATTAGTGTCAAATCAATGTAACAAATCCATGTGACAAGGTGGGCACATCAATCTTATATATATATTTTATTTTTATTTTTTTCTTTTTCTTTTTATCAACTGTGGATTTTTATGCATATCTAGCTTCTTGACTTTCAAATAGACTTGATTTGAGCATTATATACAACTGCCAAAGTCAAGAACCTGCAGGCTGCGGCAATAAGAGCTAATTAGAAAAGAAAGATCCAGAAGTGCAAAGGCCCTTTGAAGATTTGTAATTAATAGAAGTTGGTTATTGCTAATTTAGGAGCAAATTGACATAATTATTCTGAAAATTTGTTGTTTAGCTTGCAAATGATAGCTTAAACGTGGCATAAAATCTAAATTATTCTCAAATTTTCATGCCAACCAATCAGCTGTTAGCTTTGTAATTTGGTACTATCACTGTGATGGATGATGAAGAAGTATTTGATGAGTAGTGAACACCATGAGGGTCATTTTCTTTTTCTTTATCGGTCGGTTATCGGCGTTTGGCTTATAGTCCATGGTCCTATCTTTCATGCTTGTCGAATTGAATTATTTTTATAGGTAACCAGACTTAAAAGTCGGCATCAGCCAAAATTGATGTGAAATTCTCATTAGTTTCACCTAAACTTCTGTTCTTTGGTCTTCTTGCCTTCTTTTCTTGTAAAAAGGCTAAAAAATAAAAATAAAAAATAAAAAATCTTTCAAAGCATTGAATGAAAAGGTGTATAGATTCTACGATCTTCTTTTCAATCTCTCCAAGACTTTTCTAAAAACTTCTAAGATCGATTCTATCTTCTTTCCTTCCATTTTGTATTTTCTCCAAACAATTTTCTCAAGAGCTATTTTCAACCTATTATCCTATTTAATTAAAAGATTGAAGTTTAGGTGCACCTTTATTCTAATAATACAAGGAACTAGAAACTTTCATGAAATAAGGAAAAAATATTCATAAAAATTCCAAGGCCATTATTCGACGAGGAGTTAATAGTTCAGTTGGCACGCATTGCCAAATCCTCGAGGAAGGTGTCGCGGTAGTCACTGTTTTTACATTTGTGAGGAAAAAAAAAAAAGGAAAGAAAAGAAAGCTGAGAGTCAATGTTATGTCTCTAATACAAACTTTTACCCGCGTCTACTAACATATAATACGCAAACAATTACTTAGTTTACTAAGGTATAATAGCAACTGTCAAATAAATAATAACATCTCTAATAAAAGTATTAATTAAAAAAAATAGATGTTATTCAATATATATAGATAGATATTGGATAAAAAAGTAAAAGTTGCCATTATGATCCACGAATTTTAAACGGCCTGACAGTTATATAAAATTTAATCGCAATTATCAAATAAAATAAGCAATAAATTAAGCGCCACAAATTCAAATAACAAATTAACTTTATATATTAATTGCTATAAATTATTATCATCACTTATAACATTAATCTACCGATATAATACGTTTTTTGAGAGAATTATTTAAGAAATGACGTAGAAATTTGAATTTTTATAATATATTTTTTAAAATAACATTTAATAAACATAGAGGCATAGTTATTAGTCAGATATGAAGTTCCTTTACGGTGAATTTGACACTGTTCTTTTGTCTATTAATTTACACACATAAGGGTGGCCAATTTCGGTGGCCACGGGGGGAGGATGAGATTCTTGGAAATACCGCACCCCAGACCCTAGAAGCAGCGTGCACTTGCACACGAAAAAACACGCGAATGAATAGTTGTAATTGCAAATCCAACGCCTCCGTTAACGCATTAGCCCCCATGTTCTCTCGTCCATCTACTACTCTATAAACATCAATGCCCGAAAAGATCAGACTTCGTAGATAGACCATCTTTTTTTGAACTTTGGTATTTGAGTTTCATTAACTTGGAAAACCTCAAAAAGGATTCATCATTACCAGATTGTTAAGTTTCCTTCTTGCGTGAGCTTTTAGACTTGCTACTGGTGCATATACTAGGATAACGTGAAACAAGACGTGTGAAAACTTTCACGACTTAGTATTGGAAAAATGTGCCTACTCACATGTAAAACACTGTTAGATAAATTAAAAAAGATTCTGCGTTAATGACTCTTATGGTATACGGCGTTTAGGAGAAATGGTGAGTTAAAAAAAATTAAAATTAAAATTAATGGAAATAATTATATTTTTATCCAATAACAATATTTAAAATTATTTAAAGATGTTTATTTCATAATTACAAATATTTATATTATTTCAGCACGGTCTTAAAGAAGTTTTATATGTATAATGAATCAGTAAATATATTGAAATTCTCTTAGCTAGCTTCTATGTATAGTTTTGATTTATTTATTTATTTTATAATATAAACTATAAAATATAGGTGTTATATATATAGTATGGAGTTTTTTGTGGGTTACATTGATTATTTTGGCGGAAAGGGCGAAGTACAGAAATCACAGGAAAAGGCTTAATTTGATTTCGGTGTTTGACAGTGATGCTCCAAATGGGGACATTGACCAAACCGGCATGCGTCACGTCTACAACCGCAAGACACAAAAGTTAAACTTCTGACCATGTGACCAATGTTGACCCCAAACACAGCCACGTGATCAATGTGCGGTGTGCCTTCCCTCCTTTTTTTTTTTTTCTTCTTTTAAACATATATAAAAATCAAATTATTTCTTCGGTTCTCTTTGTTGTAGTTTGTTTGTTTGTTTGTTTTTTTTTTTTTTTTCACATTATTCCCAATACTGGACCCCACTTCTAAAAACTCTACTTTCACGCATGGCAATCTGACGGTCCAAAGTTTGAGCTATGATGATGATAACAATATTCTCAAAATATGTAAATCAACTAGTAAAAAATAAAAAATAAAAAAAAATATTTGATCATTGGAATCAATAGATTCAAAAGATATCAACCATTCAAAAAGCTCACCCACATCAAAAGTGAGTAATTATATTGGATGTTTTAAGAGACTAATATGATTAATTTAGCATCAAAGACTTATCATTTATTTGAATTGTATTATAAAATAAAAAAAAATTACTAAAAGATTAAAAAAATAAAAAAAAGAACTAGAGAGAATAGAAAATGAAGGAGAGTTTTTTATTTTCTTGATAAGAATTTGAATTTTAATCTTGGTGCCAACTTTATAATGTAAACACCCCTTTATATAGTTTTTAGGAATGAGGAAGTTATATAAATCATAATTACAATATTTAAATTTGGACATGATGAGATTTAGAGGTTACAAAATTCTAAATATAAAGGGATCATAAAGTACTAAATGGTAGTGGTTATAAAGGCATTCAAGATAATTATTTATAACATTCCTCCTTTGAATATTTTTTATATAAGAATATGTCTCATTAAAACCTTACTAGATAAAATTCAATGGGACAAAAATCTAAAAGGAAAAAAGAATACATATTCTTTTTGAGTCTTATATTATTGGTAGGACTACCTTATTAAAAACTTTGCAAAGAAAACTCAGTGGGACAAAACCTTAGCTAAAGGAAAAAGCGTACAGTGCACTAATCAATAACTCCTCTTTATTCTCCCCCTCATGAAGATATGTGTAGACTTTCTTTTATTATCATACATGAAATATCTTGAGCCATCACATCCAAATCTTATACTTGGTAGAACTTTTACAAACAAGTCTTCAAGATTTTCACTCAATGTTATTTGTTGAATATCAATTCCATCATTCTTCTGAAGCTTATATATAAAGAAGAATCTTAGTGAAATATATTTGGTTCTGTCACTTTCGATAAATCCTTCTTGTAATCATGCAATATATATTACATTTTCTTCATATGATGTTGACAGACGAGCTTTCACAGTATCCTTGAATATGTTGGATCATAGATCTTAGTTATATGCATCGTGACTTGTTTCATAGATTGTCAGAATCTCATCATAACTTGTTTCATAGATTGTCATTTGAAAAATATACTTCACGGATCATTATGACATTGCAACATCAGCATAAGTAAAAATAGATCATCTTTGTAAACTTATTTTATGAGGATGTGATGAGAACTCAATATCTGTATTTAAGCCAACTTTAATATTGTTTTGCTTTTTTCGAAAATATAGAATCATATCATTTGAACTCAAAGATAGCATAATATGTGCTTAATGTTATCCTAATATCTTTGAGCTGATGGGAGTTAGATCTTGCAAGTAACTTGGTAGAGAAAACAATATCTAATCTTGTGCAATTTGTTAAGAGCATAAGTACATCAGTAGTAATAAGATTTGGTACTTTAAGACCAATAATTTTTTCTATCATGAAGATGAAGCAATTTCGTCAACTTCAAATGATCTAATTACCATTTGAGAACTTAGTGATGTTTTGCCCATCTAAAACTTTATGAATAAACTTTGTGATGGACAATAACTCAACTTGAAAAATTATCAATCTATAGGTTGAGATAGAATTTTATTTTTCTAAGATCTTTGATATTAAATTTCTTCAAATTTGATATTTTTTTCTATTTTTTCACTAGTTCCTACATGGTCATATCATTCAAATAGCAAATAATAAGGACATACATAATAAATACAAATTAATAAATGTAATTATGGTATGAATATATAAATATGATCACAAATAGCAATCAACATAATTCTAAAAGATGTACACAAATAATCAAGTAATATATATGATAATGTTAAATATTCTAATATTTATATTTCAAAGCATTTGCTTCAAGCATGTATTTTAAATCCTTCAGGGATTTTAATCCTTTTAGGCTTCTAACCCTTCTGAGATTTTTCATATATATAATCATTTATTGATCCAATTTTCTTTGAAAATTTCATAGATTACTCATTTGTATTCAACACATCATACATTATCAAGTGTTGGGATGTAATACCTACAATTTTAGTGTTGTAATACTCAAAATTTGAGTTCCAATTTTAAAAAAAATTAAAAAATTACTGTTTAAATATACGGTTACTGTTCACGAATACGGTCACTATTTTGTCGGCAGACAAAATAACTTTCGGTGGTTACTGTAGCTACAGTAACAGGCACTGTAGCCACAGTAACAAACTATTTGTAATTGTGCGATTTCGTCTTTTTCTGCCAGAAAAATCTATATAAACCCCCCCTCCCCCTCTCATTCTGAAAATTCATTCCAGCAAAAAAGAAAGAATTTCTTTGCTTACTCTCTTCTCTTCTCTTGTTCTTTAGCTGTTTTAGACAGCAAATATAGTAGTAGGAAGGGGAAAACCTCAGTTTCTGCATAGCAGTAGTGAAGATCTACCGTTGGGTACCTCTTTTGAAGCAATTGGAGGGTCTCTCTGATCAAAGCTGGTATAATCACCCTGTTCTAGTGTTTATTTAAGATTGGAGATGTCGTTATTCACTTCAGTACGCATACGTAATTTACTGTTCATATATACGGTATTGTTCGTACGGTACTGTTCACTATTACTATTTAGACTGTTCATATATACGGTACTGTTCATGGACATCGATTAAATCACATTTTCGAAACGTAGATCCTGAAGACTGTTGGTCAAAGACTCGAAACAAGTTGAGATAATACTGCAAGGATTCAGAGAAATACTACTGAGGTGGAAGTGATTACTCTACTCTCTAGTATTATTTGAATTTTAATGCTGAACATGTGATGTTTGCATTATTTGAATGCCTAGAAATATGCAAGGTTATTGACTAAATGATTTATAAAATATTTTTCTTTATTTTTAATTTATATATGACCGAGAGAGTATGCTCTGTAGTTGCGTCTTGTACGATCTTCTACATAAAAAATCGACAGTCATTGTTTTCATTTATGAAAATATTGATTTATGATGTCATGCTGATGGAATGTTTAATTATTGATAAAATATTTATTTTATTATGCTTTGTTCACAAAAACAAAATTAAATAAAGATTTCAACCACGTACCGGCGCGGGGACGAATGTCCTTCGTGTGTGTTCCATGCAGAATTAGAACTGGTTGTCAGGATTGACACCTGAATGAACTGGATTTCAGAAATGATCTTAGAGAAGGGTTTGAGTTTCAAAATTGATCTCTCTCCCCAAATCTGGAACACAGAGGTTAACCCATTTCGGTCTAATTGACAACTGTTGATAAATAAACGTTTGAAACACCTAATGGAGGATAAGTGTTTGCATGTTCAGTGTTTGGTTTAAATAATGCTATGGATGTACTGTGTATGATCCACTGGGCTCTTGAGCTCACCCAATCATTTTTTTCAAGTAACTATTGAAGACATCGCCCCAGCAGATCAATATAAATTAATAACAGTGTGCCTCACAGTATGAGGATAGTAGAAAAATGAAGTGTATTGTAGGGCTTGTGACCCTCTATATTTGATCATGTCAGATGTTGATAGTATTTGTATTATCAAAAGATGGCTATGGAGCCCACAGAATTGTTTGTAACTCTGATTATAAATCAATGTTTTTAGTTAGTTTGAAATACTAAGATTATCATGTTTTTGTTGTATTTATACTCTATACCTTGGGATATGATCTGATGAAACCAACAGATGTGATAAATGATGAAAAGAAAAAGTAATATCCCCAGTTCTCAAATAGAAAGTAGGATTGACTGCACTCGAAAGAAATGACGTCTCAAGCTACGAGACAACCACGTCGCCTATGATGTATGTGAGAAAGATCGGGAGCTGGGGGTGTTACATGGGATAAAATTTTTTCATTCGTCAATGAGTTTAAATTGCTCATTTTTAATATTGACATTATTCCACAACCTATAGTGTGAGATCCTTATTTTATAGAATATTAATGGACACTTTGAAATATCATGAACAATATTTATTTTTATTCAATATTTTACACATATATTAAATTTATGATATTTTTCACATATAAGACATCCTTATGTCTTTTTATTAGACATTCATATCAAATCTATTCTTTTTAGAGAATATTTGATTTTTCAATATATATATATATATATATATATCTTTAGAAAATATTTATGCCTTAGAATACTCATGTCCCCAATTTATTCCATTCCATAAAATATTTAATTCTCAATTCATAGGACATATAAGCAAAATATTATTTTATTCCTCTTTAGGAATATTTTGCATATGTGTCCTTTGATTTGACCGGTCAATCACAATTTAGGTGTGTCAAACTTTCACAGATAACTTATGCATCGATTATTTGCACATGACTGATCTTGTAAACTACCAATTGGTTTTTAACTTTTCCTTTGAAATTAATGTTCACATAGTCGATCAATCTTATGAACTATCAATTGGTTTTCAACTGCTCATTTGAAATTTATATTCACATAGCTTCAAATTACATTAGTAGTTTTATATGTCATTATTTTAAAATTGGGTTTCCTCACCCTAATGATAAAAAAATTGTTTCACTGAATTATGACGTGATAGAAGAATCATATTGAGGTTTCAAAAAAAAATTTGCCAAATCATGCCAAAATATAAATATATTTGTATCAAAGAACTTTTTGTTCTCAATCTCAATATATTTCAATCAACCTCATATTTCGATTAATAAACTAAGAAAAAAACCAAATGTTCTTCAGGAATACTCACTTATCAATCTTTAAGTTGCTCTTCGAGAGTAATAATTGTCAATATACTAATTGTTATTCGAGAGCAATTTTAGAAAAATATAAGACATTACTTTGTCACTGTAAATATATCGCATTCGTAAATATAGTAGTTACTCTTCAAGAGTCATCAATAACTCTCTCAATTTCAGCATATTTTTTATGAAGGCTTGATCAATCATATGGTGATACTACAAGTATCCAACCAATATCAATTTATTTGATATATAATGCAAACGCTTTATAATATATAATTTCATGTGTTGCAATAAAAACATTATTCTACTTCAGAAAAATAGTAACAGTTATAACCATATTATCAACAATTATAACCATAATTATAGTTCATAAAATAATTGTATTTATGACATATGCATATAAAATATATCAAAGTGTGATTTTTCATCAATTTTTTATCATATCAATATTTAAATGCTTCTTCGGGAACATATTCAACGTCAAATAGTATTTTTCTTTAATATTATTTCATGACATTTTAATATTTAAATATTACACAATTCATTGTATGATCAAAATAAGCTTCAAGTTTGACTGATCAGGTAATATAATAACTTCATATGCAGATTTAATTATGATAAATCTCTTAATAATGTTTGTCATGAAATATTTATAAAATTGATTTGAAGCAATAGATAAATGTTGAATAAAAACATTAAATAATAAAATAAAATATATGTGTTCAAAGATAATCTTAATTTATAATCAATTTTTTTACTTAAAAAATGGTAAAATAAAAATTTTTTAGATGCTCTATTACCATTAGACTATTTCTTAATTAGCTTCAGGCTAATTTAGAAATCTATAATTATATATGTAGGTTCATAGACAAAACTCACTCTAGTTACAAATAGAGCATTATAACTTTGACATTTCAAAATACTTCAATAGCTTCTGGCTAGTTATAATAATTTTATAGTTTTATTTTCAATGGTTTTGTACTAAAAAATCTCACCAACAAAGCTCTTTTTAATAGCCAATAATCAAAACTGTATTTCTCAATAATTTTAAGCTATAAAGTATTTATTTCGTTATACAGCTTCAGGCTATGAATTTTCTTTTTCAATTTTTTTATTTCAATATATCAAATTAAATATCATAATATATTTTGGACTTAATTAGTATTACAACTTCAAGTGCAATCAACCATACAACCATAATATTTTTGCATTTAAATAAATAAAAATAATAATATTTTGACTAAATCTCTCTTCCTTTTTTTCTGTATAGCTTCAAGCTATATATATTTTAATCATAAATATTTTTTTATTTATATAAATCGAAATTTATTAAAAAGAAAATTCAGTCAACATACATGATTGAAATAATTCTAAATATTTTAAAGGCTTTAGAGCCGAAAGGCCTTCAAGGCCTTGGTTTTTTATTCAAATATATATAAAAAAGATTTTAATCATATATATAGTTTCTTATCTAGCTTGAGATATAAACAAAATATTATATTAAGTTAAATAGACTTAATAAAAATAAATAATAAAATTTTAATTTTAATTTAGATAAAAATATAATCTTAGAGTTATTTTTTAATTTTAAAAAATAATCTAATTCAATTTACAATCTCTTTATGTGTTATATCAAGATATTAATTATTTGAAAACATTGATCACTATGGTATGAGAGTTATTCTCAGAGAAATTATTCTTATTTTAATCACTGTAATATTTTTTTTTAATATTATAGCAATTATATTCACGTTCATATCAATAATTATTGACAAATCAACATTCACTTTAAGGAATGTGTAATACAATTTAGACGAAATTTTTTTATCAAGATAATTTTTATTTTGCTCATGTATCAAAATTTACAATTTAATACTTATATTTATAAGAATCATTGCTTTTTTTATAATTTTAATGAGATAGATGTATATTTACCATATTTCATAATATTAAACATCTATACTTTTAATATTCATATATAATTTACAAATGAATACATATATATAATTGTAATAAAATTATAATAAGAAATAATATATGAATGTTAATAATACCAAAAATAATATTTTATTTTTAAATGTTCACATCTTGATTTTTCTTTCCAAAAGGTACTATTTGTATGAGTTGGTAGGATAACCTCAAAGAAAGAGCGGTGAGACAGAACCTTTTTAAATAACCGGCCTCCTAGAACAGGATTACCCATCTTTCAATGTTTAATTTTACTTTGGACAAGACTTACCTACTATCAACTCAAACTTGTAATACTGTTTGTATTATAAAAATCAAGAATAGAACATAAGTAATTGATTATATATTTAATCAATTTTCATTTGCCATATTTTGACTTTTGATTTCTGATGTAGAAGATCGTACAAGATGCAACTACAAAACATAATTCTTTAGTTAGTGATATTATATATAATTTATACTAAATCATACATATATACAAAATATATGCATCATTCAAATAATAATATAAAAATCAATCTCACAAATTAAAAATGTACCTTCAAACTTTCACTTTCGAAGCTCTTATTTCTTTGATCCTCAAGATATTTTCATCAAGAGCATGATCGTGCTAATAATGTGTTATAAAATAAAAGAAAAACTACTAGAAGATCAAGAAAATAAGAAGAGAACTAGAGAGAATAGCAAATAAATGAGAACTTTTCATTTTCTTGATAAGAGGTTGAATTTCAACCTTGGTGCAAACTTTACAATATAAACACCCCTTTATATAATTTTTAGGAATGAGGGGGTCACATAAATCATAATTACAATATTTAAATTTGGACATAATGAGATTTAGGGGTTACAAAATTCAAAATACAAAGGGGTTATAAAGTATTAAATTGTAGTGGTTACAAAGGCATTCAAGATAATTATTTCTAACAAATTGTAAATTTTGCGATTGCAGGTACAACTATACTAATATATTTAACAAATACTAATATTCCGCATGTATTCAGGTATGCAATATAAATGTATGTATATATAGTTCCACATATAATTGTGATTTAAAGCAGTCATATTAGCCTTTTTTATCAAAAATAATTTTAGAGATCGAGTTAGAGGTGGTGTGACTTACTGCATTTTGTAAGCTCAATAAGTTATTTTTAATCAAAATTGAAGGGTTTTTCAAAGTTATGTCAAAAGTTAATTATAACATCTTTTGTCATTTGATCTAAATATAACAACCCGTATTTTTAGGCATTAACTTGATGGGCACGATGTAACACCCCAATTTTTGGCCGGACCTCCATTCACGTGTTGTCTCACGTGTTGTCTCACATGTGGATCATCGTTCGTTGAAAATCGAGATGCTACTTGAAAATTCCATTCTATCAAAAATCTTTTTCTTTAAAATTAAATTCATAATCATTAAGTCTCAAGTCAATGTCTGTCTGGATGTTCTATACAAATTAAAAGATCAAAATAATTTTCCAATACTTTCACCGAATTTAGCAATACAAATCATAAATAATGCAGTTGGAAATACTTTAAAACTTGAAATCAAAACAAAATGTCAAAAATAAAATATTGCTTACAAATCAGGTTAACTGAATTTAGAATCAAATAAAAACATGAAAATCGTTTCAAAAAAATAAACAAAATATAACCTCTATAGTCACATATCTCGGACGACCTCCCCATTAGGTGTCTCAGCTGAGTGTGAATCTTCTGACGTAAACAGCTGTGTACTATGCCCAATCATTCCTAAAAAATAGAATGGGAGTGAGCTCGAAAGCCTAGTGGATTGATCCTACACATCATATGCATTATATAGACTCAATCCAAAACATTATAAACACTTTCAAACATTAGGTGTTTCAAACATTTATTTGTTTTAGTCGGAGTCTAAGACCGGAAGAGGGTTGAGATGCCTCTCGGTATTCCCTGTGATCTGAATCACCAAAAATCTTAGGTAACGCCTAAGGCCGGTTACCTATCAGAGTCACAATCCAAGGGAGTGTACTTACTTAGGCATCGTACCATTTTCCAAAGACTTCGAGCTGTCACAGTCAGCTCTGTGTAGAAATACCTACGATCTACCTTGTGGCTCGACAATCTCAAGCAGTGATATATAGGAGATGTCACCTTGATCTGCTTCAGACTCGAGAATCGTATCGGTACATGGATTCTTAATAAACCATCACCTTATTTTAGTTTTACAAACGATCTCAATCATATCAAGAATCAAACAATATACTAGAATATATAATCCAAACTATGCTTACATGTTAACATGATAAGGCGCATGAATGAATAATAGGATCTAGATACATATATTCCTAACCATGCATGCCATATGTGAGTAAATTCAATTGCAAAATCATATCATGAACTAATTACGCATGGATTAAATAATTCATCATATATCACACATCATTCACATGAGCCAAACAATTTCAATCAATTCCCTAATAAAATTTTAATAACCTAGAACTATTCAAACAAATGCTTTGAATTTTAAATCTATATAATAAATATGAGCAAGGAAGTCATGCCCACCTGATTTTTGCTATTCTTCAGGGCTCCTTGCTTTCCTTCGAGCAATTCCATGCTATAAAATGTACTAACCTGAAATTTACCACTTAACAATTTATTCTCAATTTAAGTGATTTCAATTTTAATTAGGACGTCTAAATATCAGCTTTCACTAATTTAAGATTATTCTTAATTCTTAATATTTTATGTATTCTAATTAATATAGTTTCTTAGTCCTTTGAATCTCCTTAATTTGAGTTTAAAACTTTAATAATTTACTTGTAAGCTTTTTCATAAAATTAAATTTCTAATAATTGAATCTTCATGATTTAAATAATATATTAATATCATAATTAATTTAGTTACGAACAAAATAAGACTTCTAAATGAAATTATTGATGTGTTGAAAAACCATTTTTTTCAAATCTTAATTTAAAAGATTAATTTATTTAATTTTTGTATTAAATCAACTTATCTTCATGTTCAATAATTAATAACTAATCTAATATTAAACTTATTTAATTCAAATTATTAAAGAAATATTTTGAACTAATTTTCATCTATTCATTTTCTCTCAGGTCTCATTTCAATGGAGACCCAAAGGAAAAGTTAGAAAGCTTGTAAGAAATACATACATGATGATGGTGTTTACTAAGTGAGAGAATCTTTCAATTAGGAACCTAATGACTGAGTCAACAACACATGTACCTTATCACATTATCTTAAGTAAACAACAGTAGATTAGATAGCAATGGACCTGATGGATTAGGTCTTTGGATTTCAAAACCTCTTTACTCTGCCAACTCCTCATTCACTACCTTTTCTGTTACCAAGGGATAATCTGTCACTTTAGCCACATGTCTCTCCTCTTTTTTTTTCATTTAAAAAAATAAACAAAATAATTACTGGGCATTCAAAACAAAAGCTAGAAATACTCCAGATTAACTGTAACACCCCGGCTCTCGAAACATACACAATTTCTACATTGATCTCATACTTAGAAATACATTCATATACATGTTCATTTTTGTCACTTGACATCGTCGAAAACCGGGATATTACTTGTTTAACACATCAATAATAAATTTCCTGATCCCACCAGGTCACATCCTACAAAATCATATGAGTAAATAAATGAATAACAAATAGGTTTATAACTAAAGGCATAAGATGTCATATTTGTTCAATTTAACCCAATAATAACCAAACTAGCATCTGGCTTCATGGCCTTGTTTTAAATAACAACTCAATAAATGAAAGAAAGGGAGATTTTCCGCCTATTTGCCTAACTAAAGACAATAATAAACTTATGATTAAGACGACCTCATCAAGGAGGTCAACCACTAATTACACTCTACTTCGTCTCATCAACGACAATACACAACTACTGGGTACCTGAAAAAATAAAAAATGGGGTGAGCTCAAAGAGCCCAGTGGATCATACACAACACATCTCAAGCATTATTAAAGTCAAAACACAGAATATGCAAACACTTATCAAACATTACGCGTTTCAAGCAATTCAATTGTTTTCAGTTGACATTCAGACCAAAAGGACCATCCTCGGTGTTCTCATCAATACAATGAGGGCCCAACGCTAATGGCAAAGAGGGGTCATGCACATCATCCAATGTTCGGGAACTAGGGTCCAACCCAGTGTTCCATTTCAAATATAATATCAATTTCATAATTTGAGAACACCCACAATGATCAATTGTGACTCACTGAGCCGGTACGTGGTTTAATTCTTGATTACAGTGATCTTAAAGTGTTTAACAAAGTCAAGTTCTAGCATGCTCAATATCTTCTACTTTCCACACATAACCAAAAATATTGTGAAGACATAAATTCAATATGCACACAATTATAACACATGTTATTCAACACATAAGGCATATCACTCAACATATCATATATGCATAAAATCAATCAATCATAATAATAACATAATCACACCCTCGCATGCTCCTAGGTATTCAATTAAATAAGCATACAATCATATTCCATATTTAAAACTAAAATAATACAAAAGAGTACGGTAATCATTTCTACCTTCAGTGCACATCCTCAACTCCTGTTCTTGTACACTGTCAACTCGAATGTCTTGGCTTCTCAATCTAAAAATAGTTAAGGTAATTATTTTTAATAATTGAACAACGTAGAATATTTTTAAACCATAAATTTACTAATTTTTTAACAAACATGACAAACAGTGCACCGTTCACCTTTTCAGTGCATTCAGTGCGCACTGTTCCCCTTGTTCGATAATTGGACTTGACTTACCCTTCTTCCAATTAAAGATACTTACTATCTAATTACTTTTAAAAAATTTTTAAAACCCTTTGAAGCTATTAAATATTCAGCCATGACCAGCATGCATCATGAAATCATAGTGTTTTAATGACTTATACGCATATTGTCAAGATTTGATGTATGAAAAAATTTTACATCCCTTTCTAGCCTCTTAAGCATGCTTAGCCATAAATTTCCAGCAAGCTACCTTGCTAGTTTTTGATTCATATATGCATCAAACAACACCCTATTAGTGATCATGCTTAACCATCTCTTAAACATGCATGTATCCTAATTATTTCATGCATACGGTTCTCATGGGTGTGTTATTTTATAA
>JAJIYU010006349.1:0-20799 GCA_030144865.1 Tinospora cordifolia
AGAACACTGGAAGCCCTCTGGATTGTTATAACCACTTCCGATCCTAGAATGGAAGTGGGACAACATGGCCATGGACTTCATCAGCGGATTACCTAGAAATCATAAAGGGAAAGATATTGTTTGGGTAATTGTGGATCGCCTCACTAAAGTGGCACACTTCTAGCCCATTAGATCCATAGACTAAGTCAGTAAACTAGGCAGACTTTATGTGAAAGAAATTGTACGCCTTCATGGGGTACCTAAGACAATAGTGTCAAACCGAGACACTCGTTTCACCTCACAATTTTGGAAGAGTCTACAAAATGAACTAGGTACTACACTCACCATGAGTAAGACTTTCTACCCCCAGATGGACGACCAATCAAAAAGAGTTATTCAGACGCTGGAAGACATGCTGAGGTCTTGCGTCCTTGACTTCAAAGGGAGCTGAAGTAAGTACTTGCACATGGTGGAATTTGCCTATAACAATTATTACTAGGCATGGGAGGCCCTGTAGATCACCAACCTATTAGGTTGAACTTGAGGACCACGTTCTTACTGGGCCAGATCTCGTGCAGGATATGACCAATCAAGTGAAACAAATCCAGAAATGTCTGACAACTGCACAAAGTAGACAGAAAAGCTACGCTGATAGGAGAAGAAAACCTCTAGAATTCCACTTTGGTGATAAAGTGTTCCTAAGGATCAGTCCTCAAAAAGGGATCAAACGATTTGGAATCAAAGAAAAACTAGCACCACGATTCATTGGACCCTTTGAAATACTCAAGAAAGTTAGCGAATGTGCCTACGAATTAGACCTTCCAAATCGAATGTCCTCAATCCATAATGTATTTCACGTATCAATGCTGTAGAAATACGAACCAGATCCCTCCCACATAATTCGATGAGAAAAAGTAGACATCCAAAACGATGCTTCATATGAAGAAGCAGTGGTTAGGATTTTAGACCGCAAGGTACAGAACCTGAGAACAAAAGATATTCCCTTAGTCAAAGTTCTCTGGAAACACCATAGAATAGAAGAGGCTACTTGGGAATTGGAAAGTGAAATACAGAATAAGTACCCAGAACTTTTCATTAGAAGCAATCCATCAACAGACACTCAAGTAATCTACCAATAGATTTCGAGGGCAAAATCCCTTTTAAGGGGGGTAGACTGTAATACCCCAGATTATTTTTGTATATATGAATGAGATTTACTTAATATAGACACATGTATATATTACTCTGTGCTTATATATGTGACATTATATATATATATATAAATAAGTTAAAAAAAAATTATTACTAATGCACGGCGGGAGCCGTGCAAATTCATTGTGCGTGAATTGCCCCCCCCCCCCATTATTGCTATAAAAAAATTAAAAATTTTTTCCATTAGATAAAGCAAAAATCGCCCTTTCAGCCATTGATTTAGACGGGAAAAAGTGCCAAAACCCTAATTCGAAAACCCTAATCATATAGCCACCAAAGTAAGCTAAAAATGGAAATTCTCCTTATTTGGAGGCAAAAAATGATGAAACTAACCCTATAAGACTCTATATAAACCCCCCTACTCTAACCATTTCACTCATCCCAAAATAATAGTTGAAATTTCTCTCGCTCTCTCTTTGCCTCCTTCTTGGCAACCTCAGTCATTTTCTTCATTTCTTGAGTTATTCTAAATAGCTTATGAAGTAGTAGCAATGAAGTGCTACACAATTTAGGAAGTGATCTCGAGGTGAATTTCTTTCCTTTCTTTTAATTTATTATTTTGATTTAAATAATGTTTGCTTATTTTATTAGTTTGATTTTATTCTTGTCCTTTGTATTTATACTATTCGATTATTATATTGCTTATGACCAAGAGAGTATGTTCTGTAGTTGCATCTTGTACAATCTTCTACATCAAAAATCGAAAGTCAATATGAATGCGATACTGTTAGAGCTATTATTTATCACTATACTATTTATGACCAAGAGAGTATGCCATGTAGTTGTGTCTTGTACGATCTTTTACATCAGAAATTGAAAGTCAATGTTCATGTTATACTATTTTAGTGTTTGAATACTGTTAAAATGTTTATTTACCATTGCTCACATAAATAAGATTAAACAAAGATTTCAACCACGTACTGGTACGGGGGACTTTCTGTGTTCCATGTAGAATTGGAACTGACTGTCAATACTGACACCAGAATGGAACGGGTTTCAGGAATGATCCCACTAGAGATGGGTTTGAGTTTCAGAATTGATCTCTCTCCCTAGATTTGAATCACATAGGTTATCTCTGTTTGGTCTACATTATGACTTAACAATATATTGTTTGAATTGATTTAATCCGTAAAAGTGTTTGATATGCTTGTATTATTTGGTTGAAATAATGAATTAAATAGATGAAATGATTCATTGGGCTTTTTACCTCACCCCCTATTTTCATATTTTAGATAATTAATTATTCAACCTATGTGGAAGGTTATTAGGAATTTTTTATTTGTAGGGTATGTGGGCCCAAGCTAAATTATTTCTTTCAGCTTTGAATTTATTCTTCCACTGTAAAAGATCATGTACTCAAAATTTTAGAATAAACAAAGAATTTTATTTGTTTATAATGCCACGAATTATTTTGTACATAGACTATTACATACAGATACTCTAAAGGATTTGGGTTTAAGAAGAAGAAAATGTAGCACGGGCCCGTCTTCCGGCAGCTCAAGATTATTGATTGAAGAAGATTAGACCGTCAGATGACATGGATGATGGGTACTGGGAGGCGGGTTGTTACATGCAGGCGAGTGGTGATTGACAAAGTTGCAAAACACAGGCAAAGGTGAAGCTATGATCAACAAAGCTGCTCGCGAAAGTGAAGGTGAAGCTCAACGAACTTGCTACTTGCAAAATCGAAGTGAAGCTCGACGAACTTGCTGTTTGCAAAATCGAAGGTGAAGCTCTACGAACTTGCTGTGCGCTCGAGAGCGAAGGTGAACCTCAATAAAGCTACGACGAATTGAAGGTGAAGCTTGAAATTTCAGAGGAGAGGAATAAACAGTACCTGTACCGTTTATTTCATTTTAAACCTACTGTGATTGTGTTAGAGCGAAAAAAAATTGTGGCACAAGATTAACTATTAGATGTTTTTATTAATGGCAACTTATTCACTACTACTAATATGTTTAGAACTCAATGCATTTTTTTTTATTTTTTTATTTATGACAGAAAAAGGTTGCCACAAAAAATTTTTTAATGACAACTAGCTTATCTGTCTCAAATAATTTGCACAAGAACCTATTTTTCTTGTAGTGATAGGAGAATATACATATTGATTTCACTTATATGATTATTGGTTTTATGATTGAAAGGATCATGAAATGCCACTACATATCTTACACAACTACAAGCTAGATATGTAACACATGAATCCTTGATAAGTTTGATTAGTCTTAGCCAAATAATAATTCATATCAGGTTATCAATTTTTATGCTTTTTAGTTATGTTTTTAATTGTTTTTACGAAGAATCTGAAGCTAAATGTACTCCAATTCTGTTCTAGATTAAACATAATCAATGGAGCAATTTGGAAGTTGTAGTAAACATTATTATAGTAGTAAATGTTAATGTGAATAAAGAATTAATGTGTCACATCAGTACAATTTAGAGGAGAACAAAGAATCATATCTCATCTTTAAAAATTAATGAGTCATGGTATTCTAATTTCTATATACTATTTTTGCAAAGTCCCCATGCGACATAGTTGGTAATGAACATGAGAATTTCTTGTTAGTAGTGGATATTGATATTCTTAAAGCTCCTCTTTGATATGAAACCTTATAAATTCCCAGGCCTTGATGGATTTCCTGCTCTCTTCCTCTAGAAGAACTGGGATGTCATAGGTGTTGATGTCATTCGAGCTCTGATTACTGCTTGGCGTGAGGAAAGCTTTGATAGCAATCTTAATCATATGCATATCATCTTGATCCCGAAGGTTGACATTGCTCAATTCATTACTCAGTTCTGTTCTATCAGCCTTTGTAATGTTACTAATAAAATTCTCACTAAGGCAATAGTGAACCAATTGAGGCCTTTTTCTTAGATAAGCTTGTTGGGGAGCAGTAGCATAGTTTCATTCCGAGAAGAAGTACAATGGACAATGCATTGGTGGCTCAAGAAGCCTTGCATGCAATGAAGAAGAAGAGAGGAAAGAGTGGGACGGTGTCTTTTAAGCTAGATCTAGAGAAAGCTCATGATCGAATATTTTGGTCTTTCCTTCATCAAACTTTGGTATTTTTTAATTTCCCCAAAAGTTTGATCAACCTCATCATTTGTTGTGTTTCTACTTTGTCTTTCTAGGTTATTTGGAATAGTGAGGTAACAATTAGATTCACAACTTCTAGAGGTCTTCAACAAGTGGATCCAATGTGCCCTTATTTGTTTGTTTAATGCATGGGAGAACTATCTCAAATGATTTTAGGGAAAATTCGTGATGGTTGCTGGAAGCCAATTAAGCTAATCCAAGGGGGTATTGCAGTCTCTCACTTGTTCTTTACAGATGATACTCTTCTATTTATAAAAGCCATCAATCAGCAATGCAGGGTAATATTTGACGTTTTGAATGAGTTTTGTGCTACCTCAAGAGAAAAATAAATTAGTTTTGAAGAAGCACGGTGCTATGGGATTGAGGAAATTGAAATGGATTAATGAGGTATTGTTAGCTAAGTTAGGTTGGCAATTAATTAATGACAGAAACCAACTATGTATGAAAATTCTTAGGAACATTTATGTAAAACAATCTTCATTGTTTTTGGTTGATAGTACACAAGGGGACTTTCTTATTTGGAAGGGAATTTTGTATGGGAGCAAGCTTCTTAAGGATGGAGTGATAGTAAAATAGCATTCTACTGATCATATATGTGCATACCTATCAATATCTGTATATGATTGCAGTACAAGAATCTAGCCGATCTAAAATGGAAATATTTGTTACTATTTGAAAAAAATCTATTACAGATTCAATATTGAAACAAATTAGCAATGAAACATTTCAATTGCAAATACTTCATTGCTAATTAATTTGCAATAGATGATAAATCTATTGCAAAACTTGCAACGAATAAGTTGTTACAATTTTCTATGACGAAAAGTTTCTTTACAATATTAGAAATGAAATATTTGTCTCTAAATGTAGTAATGGATAATCTGTTTGCAACAGCTTATTTGTTTCTAACTTTACAACAAACATTTCGATTGCAAAAAATTGCAATGAAAGTTTTTGTTTCAAAATAGAAAGAGGTAATCCATTTTTAATGTCGTGACCCCTTCTCTAAGCTAAGGGCGACTCGACCGATACAGTGGCCTGACAAACTCGCTCACCACGTCGAGTTCGCCTAACCACTATTAAGCCCTTTCCAATCCCAAACAACAGACAATATCGGAACAATTGTAACACTTAAAAGCAAAAGTAAGCAACATACAAGCAGAAGCATTTCATTACATATTAAACTTGTCTAAAATACATACATGACCACTTATACACAAACAAGGAATGACCAACCTCTAAATCAAAGGACCAGAAGAAAGGAGACAAGAATTGTCAGGGAGTCAGGAGATCACCATGCCTTTCCCTTTATCAGCTACTGAAGAACTTGAAATAGTGATAGGGTAGTGATCCTAAAATCCATGTGGCTCAATGAGTAGAAAGATCAGCATGTCAACCATAACGAAAACTCCAAAACAATGCACGTATGCATGAGTAGAAAAAATGATATTGCATTCGAAAGCATGGCATAGTATGAAAGCAGTTATAAACGGTGCAACACTTTTAGAAAACATCTCAAACCCATGTAAGTAAAAATCATATCCAGGCTAGGTTAACTTAACAAATCTAACCTATGGTCATTGCTCGAACGGGTCCTAAGTCAGGCGTACTAGCCACTTGAGCGAGTCGTGAGCTATGCATACTCCACGAATACCCTAACCCATAGCTTGGTCCTCGAGTGCCATGACTCTAGCGGGTTTGTAAGCTAAGCACACTGATCATATGCCCTAACCCCTGGTGCTCAGACCTTGAGTCTGTCACAATCGCATCAAGTACTCTAACCCCGACGCTTGGCCCTCGAGCCTATGGTCTCACTACTCATGTACATCTACCAGCCTCAAAACCAATGAGATGTATGTAAATCTTGTGAAACCATTTAAACCATATCATTTCATACAAGTTTTATGCAAGGAATAAAAGTCAAAGAAAACACTTGAGTCGAACTACTCACCTTGGGTCCTATGCACTGATGTCCCCTCGATAACCGACCCAGTCCCATAGTACTCTCTCGAATCTGCATCAATTAAACTCAATCTCAGTTCTACTCATGCAGTGGCCTAATCTCTAATCTCACTGTCCCTACTCAATTTCGATCAACCCGAGCCATTTTGGTCAATTGGTCAAACTTGGTCAACTCTGATCAATGTGGTCATCCTAGTCACTTTTGGTCAATTAGTGCCCAAATTGGGTCAACATAGGCCATTTGGGTCAAAATCCTAAAATCCCAACACTTAGCCAAGTTTTGGGTTCTTTGCTCTCTTGCACAGTGAGCTTGCCAATTTTTTTGCGGGTAATCCATACATCAGATTTGAGCTAAATTTTGTAGATCTACTCTAGACTCCTTAAACCTTACTCAAAATTTTCAATTGCAATTTTAGGACTCCATTTGATAGTGTTTTTAATTGACATATCAGGGTCTATGTGTTTTCAGATTTCATGTGACAGGTAGTAACTGTTCGTCTAATTTTACCTACTTATCCAATCCGAATGATCTGAAATTTGGTATGCATATTCTAGACATACCTAGGAATTTCTCCACCAAATTTCAGCACAAAACAGTGAGGTTTGGTTATTTAATTTACTTTCAGAATTTGTAGCCGAATTACAGGAATTTCTGGGTTTTTCTTCCTATCTGTGCAGTAAATTTTCCAAATTTCCTGTGATCAATCCAACTGTTGGATTTATGTAAAAATTTTCACATTTGATCTATTCTTCCAAAAAAGTTACCAAAATTTTATTTCACAATTTTTAGACCTCGTTTGATATGTTTTCCAATAGTGATATTAGGACATTTGGTTTCCCCGGACTGCATGTGACTGGCAGTCACTAAGTGCTCCAATTGACCTACCTTCCAAACTCACAATGTTCTAAAATTTCGCATGTATATTCTAGATATATCCCATGACCTTTTCACCAAATTTTAGCCCAAAATAATCATTTTTGGTCACTCAATTGACACTTTACATTTCAGTCTTAAAATAGATTTTTAATTTTTTAGTTTTTCTAAGCTTTTTAAGTGTCTAATTTCTCCTCTCCACAGCATTGATCCGTGGCTTTTCTCTACTGGTTTTAAGGATTCTCAAATCCTAGAACACTAATTCACTAGGTTTCATTCAAAACAATAAGCAAGCATAACCTTAACCACTCTCAATTACAAGTTCCAATATAGCAACCTAAGGAAATTTTTCAGAAAATTTACTAAGTCCTAGAATTCTAACTAATAGGGCATATTGGTAAGCATGGTAAAATCATATTCACAGAGGATTATGGTTCGAACTTCATACCTTCCTGTAGTTCCTAATGTGAGCTTTAACCACTCCAAACCTGAGCCTGATTCGATGTTCCTATCCACTTCAAATGGTGGTTCAAAGTTGCCCTCCAACACAACCTTCCTGCAAAACTGTTGTCACAGTTGGCGAGCAGCCCACTTCAGCCCTATTTTGAACACATTTCTAGAATTTATTTGCTATTTTTATAAAATGAAAATTAAAATAGATGTTACAAGGCCTAAATGAGCTATTATACCTCTAAAATGGACCTGAAATGGCCTAGGAATCGAAGCTTCAAAGATGCCTTCAACACAAATTTTTCTAGTTTATGGGTTTAAACACTATAAACAACACCTCTTCTGGGGTGTTTCGGCTTCAAATGGTTCCAAGATTCAGCGAGTTGCTTGTGGGACTTCATAGAGGGTAGTAAAAGCTTTAAAACAAGCTAACATTCGATGAATTTAGCCAAGAAACGAAGGAGATTCGAGCTCATAAACATGGGCTATAGCAGCTCAAAATTTTGTACTCGTGCTCAAGAATGAGTTTTGTTGCATGAAAGGGTGTCTGCATGGCCAAATAGGATGACACGTGGCCATCCACATGGCCTCCAAGCTCTCATGCTGGATGCCCAGTTGGCATCATTCATTGGCCACCTCAAAACCATGGATTAAAAACCAGGGATTCCCATGATTTTTAGCTGAAAAATGCCCTGAAATGTCACCAAAAACCGTCCAAAAATCTAGAAAAATTGAGCAAAAGGGGTTTTTTTTTTGTTTCTAAGCGCATGGGCCGGCTAGCCCAATTGGGCCAGCCTGCGCGCCAAGCCTGGGGGCTAGGCGCCCGGGCAGCTCGGTCGGCCTGCGCCCGCACGGGCTTCTAGCCGTGTGGGTTGGGTTCTTGGCTTGTTGGGGCCTGGGTCCACCCAGGCCCCCACACAATATTATTATTTTATTATTATTATTATTTTAATCCCATCCCCCTTTTTGTACATTGACACACACACACACACACACACACATATATATATATATATCAAAATTCTACATTTTTTTCTAAAATTATCAAAAATCATTTAATCATCATTTCTCATTAAAATCTTCCATCATACATCATCTTCCATTATTTATACAATTATTTTTTCAAAAATTTAATAATCCACCACAAAAACACATTTTTCTCCCAAAAATTCCATTAATTACTCTAAAACTTTCATAATTATTCTAAAAATTTAATAATCAATCTTAAAAATCATTTATCTCTAGAAATTACATTTTTCTCATAGTTTCATGTATTTTCTCCTCAAAATCCTATTTTTCCCCATTTATTCCAATTTTCCCCAATAAATAGTATAAAATTGAGAAAATTTAGATAAATTCATGTGTCTCCATTAAAATTTTAAAAAATACATATATTGGACCCAAAAATTTTTTGTATATCAAAACACGGGTTGTCACATTTAAATCTATAATCTGAAACAAATTTGCAACAAGTTTCATGACATTTTTATGTAGCTCTATAACAAATATTTGTTACTAATCCATTGCAATTGTTCATTTTTTATTTTGAAACCAAATATTCATTACTAATTTGTAACAAATATTTTGAAACCAAATAGATCTATAACAAATATTTGTAACTAATTTTTTTTAGAATTGAAACAAATTTGCGACATATTTGTGACTCATATTTACCTATTTTAAGTATGCCTAAAATTTTGTAATGAATACAAACATATTCACCAAACCATAAATTCTCTAATAAAAGTAGAGAAAACATAAATGCAAAATTCAAAACATAAACAAAAACATATATTCTACAATTTTAAGTTTGACCAAATATTTCAACAAAACATTCCTAATAGCAACCAAAAGGGACATTCTTAATATTCAAGAAAATAGTCATTTTGATCAAATATCAAATTTTTAATTCGCTTGTAAACTACTAGATGATTGTGGCCTATCCATTTGTATTTTGTGAATCATGGCCAACATACGTTGTTCAAGCTGTTGCTCCATTTGGTGCATCTAAGACTGATATCCTTCAATTTGAGTTCATTTTTCTTCTAGTAGCTTTTGTTGGAAGACAACTAAGTTCATCTTGCACATCTTGATTTAAACTTGATGTTATAGATACAAATGAGGATTTGGTTTTGCATAAAGAGCTTGATAGGCTACCTACACCATACACACCATTTTTGTTAACCCCTTCAACAATGGACAAGAAGCTTTCAGTCTCATCGATTGGTGTTAAATTTGTAGAACCCTTAGTTGGTCTAGACCTTTTTCTCCGAAGGTCCTCAAATTGCTCCTGAAACATTGTATATAAAGTACATATTAGTCATGGTAATTGTCTGGTGATTGTGTCATTTGAGACACCTATAGAAGGAAATAGTGGATTCCATAAGAAAGTCTCACAATGGAATGGGCATTAGTTTTCTCCTAAACACTCTTACATGCATCTAAATATAGTAAAACTTTTGCAGCTTAACTTGTTCTTGTAATAAATAGATCTATATATGGGCATATGCAATATAAAATATTGTCTGGTGTAAATTTACTAAAGAAATTGAAGACAAAGAGGAAAAAGATCATGCTATACACAAGTATCAATGGCCTCACTCTTTACTTTTCTTCAATATCTAAGGATCTACTTTAAACTAGTAACATAACCTAAATCACACACCATACAACAAATAATAAGAGACTTCATGCATAACAAGTATGGAAAATTCAAAATTATACAATTGACCTCATAAGAGGGTCATTTTTCCCAATGATTTCATTTCTCACAAAAAGCCATCTAGTTATCTATTGTTTATTGCTTCCACTTTCCTAATCTATTTTTCTCTTTCCTCTTTACTTGAGAACAGTTGTTTTGAAATCAAGTATCAAGTATTAGACCATCTTACTGTTAAGATCCTATCTAGCAAGTGGCACAAAAATGTAAATGTTTATTAGACAAAAGACTACACAAAAAATAAAGACTAATGTATTATCATGTTTATTCATCAAAGAGTCCTTAAAAATGAAATGCTAGTCCTTGAAAATCAAACTTAAAGTAGTATTTTTGAAACATGTAGCAACAATACCTTAACTATTTTTGAACGCTCATCAATCATTTTTAAAACATATTGACCAATCTTGCCTTATTTCTATATTATTATTAATAAAACACTATTTAAAAAGTTTCTAAACATACAAACAACAAAATTGTTAGCCATGTAACATAATTAACTAAATTATAATTCAATGTACTTGAAAATCAATCCAAAAGATGATTAAAATGAGAACATAACAACAAATGGTTTTGTATTTATATGAGCCTTGGCAAAAGAAAAGAAAAAAAATCAATAAATTTGTATTGTTAAGTCATATGTAATAAAAGGAAAAGAAAGAAAGAGTTGGGCACGATATCAATCTTTTGAAGTAAAATCCTTTTCTTGAGCTTAGAAGGAATTAAGTTGAGCACAAACACAAATCACAATATTACTAGTAAATGAAATCCATATTGAGCTCTATTAACAAGAAGCAATGCTACAACCAAAACATAAGGTGTTTGTAGTCATGCATAAGAATGATTGATAGAGACTCACGTCTACAATACTCGCTAACCTCAAAAAAATTGTGGTATAAGACAATGTATGTTTGTTAATTAATTTCTTGTAATTTCATGCAAGAGGGAATTGAAGAAACAGAAGATGAGTAAGCAGAAGAACAAGATGCATGTTCATGATGATACATGCAATCACACATATACATCATGGGACAAATTACTTTTAACGTAATTTTTTGCCAAAAAAATTAAAAATTTTAATGTAATGGTAATTAACCAAGATCATCATGAGAAAAACTTGGGCTTATTTTATAAAGTGATAAAATTTATAATAACTATCACTAAGACCTCTAATTAGCAGCGTTTGTTTCGAAAGTGGACATTTCTTGTAACACCTTAACCCCTGAGACTTTCAATTTGGACTTTACCACAAGGCGGGCCGGGTCAGTGTTACTTTACAAGTACATAACTTGACTTTCTATTTCAATTATTTTATGCCTTAATAGTATTTAAGAGTACATAACTTAAATTTAGGAATTTAATAAGGCAACAATACAAGAAATAAATAAAATTCATAAACTCTATTAATTGAATAAAATTGAGTACATAATTCAATCTTAAAGAAAAACTATTACAATGAAAAATTCAAAACTTGAGTAACATGCCCTTACATAGAAATTAGAAACTTTCTTAAAAAAACTTAACTAATATTCATGGTCTTCATGTAATTCAATTTCCTAAAAAATAGAAGGGGTGAGCACATAGCTTAGTGGATTTTTTTAAACAATTAAATCATTATTTCAATTCAAACAAACCAAGCATATCAAAAACTTTTGTATATTAGGTAATTCAAACAAATTTCTTGTTTATAGTTGACATTAAAACTGAAAGAGTTTAATCTATTTGTCCCACATTGTTGGGAGAGAGAATGACTCTTGAAAACTCAAACCCCAATATCTATGAAGTAGGATCAATCTTGGAAACCCAGTTCAAAATCATCATTGGTAAGCTAGAAAGCCGAATCGGGGTGGAACACACATGATGACACTATGCAGCTTGTCATTGCGCCGGTACATGGTTATAATTATTATTTAATCTTTTCTTAGTGATAAAACACATAGTATCGAATTAAACCATCAATATAATATGTACATAACATGAATCATTAAACATGCATAACATGCATATTCATGGCACATTTTATATATATCATGCATTATTATTCTTAAATTCTAAACATGTATAACATGCATATTCATGGCACATCAAATAAATAAAGCATACATATTAAAACATATCATTAAACAATCAATCTTCAAAACATCATCACACATGTAAGACTTATTTAAATTAAAATAAAAAAGTAAAAACTAGAAATCACTTCTACCTTTTTTGAAAAATCTAGCAGCACTTTGTTACTTCAACTCTAATTGTTACAGAATTTTTACAACACTATGTTACTTTTACCCCAATTGCTATTTAGAACAACCCTAGAGAGAGAAAGAATGCCAAGAGGGAGGTTGAGGGGGGAGAGAGAAAGAGAGCAAGAAAGACGTATTAGTTCTTGCTCTGGGGTGAAGAAAAAGTGAGCATAGGGGACCTTTATATAGAATTTGGATTAGTGGGAATTGGCAATTTTTGGGTGGCCAGTCAACAAGGAAATTCTTCCAATTTCATCTTATGCTCACACAAATTAGTAAAGCCAAAATCATAGATCAAATTTTAAAAAAAGAAATTGCTAATTTTTGCAATCAATATATTGCTAATTTTTTTCAACATATATCTATATAATATAAACCTGCTAAACTTCTATGTTTTTATTTTGAGATTTCCTTTATTTTTAGTATATGAATTTCTTATTATTTATATTATCTGAATTTTTTGAAATTTTCCCAATCTCTAATTTATATTTCTATTCTATTTCAATTGTATAATTAAATTGTAAATTCTATATATTTTGTTTCCATTTTTTTGTGTGATGTATTAAATTCAAATCAACTAGCTACTTAAATAATATACTTAAATAATTGATTAATAATATTTCTCACTTTTTCTTTTGTAACCCATATATATATATATATATATATATATATTCAATTATGCTATACAATAAATTACGCCTAAGTTTTCACATAATATAGTTTAATATATGAATTACACTTACTAATTATTTGATATATTAAATAAATTTACTGATTATTTAATGTACTAAATAATCTTACTAATCTTTCTTTGATAAATTTAATAAACCTTATATAGCAAACCTTAGAATAAGATTTCTTATTTTCATCTTATATTTTGACAGTGTTATTTTTATTTTATTTTATTATTTATTTATTTATTTTAGAGACCTACTTAAATGTCATTTTTTATAATTAGCTCTACTTATTTGACATTTTTATTTAAATATCAAATTAAGGCTTTATTTGCCTATTTTATTTTATACCTATTGCTATTTTTCTTGCCAACTTTCTATTTCTTGTGTGACTATGTGAATTAACCAATTTTCTTGAAATTAGTATATAATAAGTTTTTTTTAATAAGGTTTCTTATTTTTATTTCTCTTATATATTTCTATACATCAATATTTCATATATTTTATATTATTTTTCATTTTTGGGTAACTTTTCTATATCAAAATATATACAATTTTCGCACTAAAATTCTTATATTATTATATCTCTATAACATGTTATTTTTTATTTGTCAACCCATAATTTGCACCCAAAAATTTCTTAAAATCTTTGAAGTTAATTCACTTAACTTGTTTCATTTAATTTCATTAAACTTATTTATTTTTAATTATTTGATAAAATTTTGGGGTATTACATTTCTTACTAAGCTTAAATGATTTTGTGGTCATGTCTAGACTAATAAGAAAGTGTATTTTGTTTTCACTTATTTGATTATTGGTTTTATAATTGAAAGGATCATGAAATGCAACTATACATATTGCAAAATAATAGTTCATATCAGGTTACTTATCAATTTCTATGATTTTTTGTTATGTTTTTAATTGTTTTTACAATGAAGTTGAAGCTAAATGTACTCCAATTCTATTCTAGTTTAAACATAATCCCTGGAGTGGTTTGGAAGTTGTAGCAAATATTATAATAGTACTAAACATTAATCTGAATAAAGAATTATTACCAACAATTGCTTGGTCTAATGGTTTGCTCGTCATTCTACTTAAATAAGGTTCGAAGTTCAAATACTTGTAAATGCAGTAACAATTATTGGGAGACTCAACCCTCGAATGAGGAACAAATCAAGGGTTGAGCTGTAATTAGTTCCAAGGATGCACGTAAGCTAGCCCGATGGTACAACATGGGAAACAAACAAAAAAAACAAAGAATTACCATGTGAGTAGTGTAGGGACCCCTTCTCTAAGCCAAGGGTGGCCCGACCAGCACAGTGGCCCGACGAACTCACTCACCACGTCGAGGTCGCCCAACCACTGTTAAGCCCTTTTTCCAATCTCAGACAACAAACGATATCAGAATAATTGAAACACTTAAAAGCAAAGTAAGCAACATATGAAGAGAAAACATTTTATTACATATCTGTCTTGTCCAAAATACATAGTTGACCATTTATATACAAACATGGAGTGACCAACCTCTATATCAAAAGATAGAAAAAGGGAACATGAATTTCTAGGGAACAAGGCGATCACCACGCCTTTCCCTTTATTAGCCACCAAAGAACCTGAAATAGTGGTAGAGTAATGAGCTTAAAATCAACGTGGCTTAGTGAGTAGAAAGACTAGCATGTCAACCATATCCAATACTCCAAAACAATGCATACATGCATGAGCAGCAGAAATAATATAAAATTTGAATGCATGGCATGTACAAAAGCAGTTATAAATAATGCAACCATTATAAAAACATTTCAAATCCATGCCAGTAAAAACATATCTAGGCTAGGGTTAACTCAACAAACCCAACCTATGGTCATCGCTCGAACGAGTCCTGAGTTAGGCATATTGGCCACTCGAGCGGGTCGTAAGCTAGGCGTATTTCGCGAATACCCTAACCCCACGCTTGATCCTCGAGTGTTGTCACTCGAGCAGGTTGGAAGTATCGGGAGCCCTTCTCTAAGCTAAGGGTGGCCCGACTGGCATAGTGGCCCAACGAACTCATTCGCCACGTTGAGTTCGCCCAACCACTGTTAAGCCCTTTCCACTCTAAACCAACAAACGATATCAGAACAATTGGAATGCTTAAAAGCAAAAGGAAGTAATACACGAAACGGAAGCATTTCATTACATATTAGTCTTGTCCAAAATACATAAATGACCACTTATACACAAACAAGGAGTGACCAACCTCTAACTCAAAAAACCAAAAGAAAGGGGACAGGAGTCGTCTGGGAGTTAGGCGATCACCACGCCTTTCCCTTTATCAGCCACTAAAGAACCTGAAATACTGATAGAGTAGTGAGCCTAAAATCCACGTAGCTCAGTGAATAGAAAGATCAGCATCTCAACCCTAACCAATACTCCAAAATAATGCATGTATGCATGAGCAGTAATGTGGCATTCAAAAGCATGGCATAGTATGAAAACAGTTATAAACAGTGCATCAGTTTCAGAAAACATCTCAAATCCATGCTGATAAGAAAAACATATCTAAGCTAGGTTAACTCAACAAACCCAACCTATAGTCACTGCTCGAGCGGGTCCTAAGTCAAGCATATTGGCCACTCGAGCGGGTTGTGAGCTAGGTGTACTCCGCGAATACCCTAACCCCTCGCTCGATCCTCGAGTGCCATGAATCAAGCGAGTTCGTGAACTAGGCACATTGATCATATGCCATAACCCCTGGCACTCAACCTCGAGTCTATCACAATCACATCAAGTACCCTAACCCCGACGCTCGGCCCTCGAGCCTATTGTCTCACTACTAGTGTACATCTACCAATCTCAAAACCAATCAGATATATCTAAGACTTGTGAAACCATTTAAACCATGTCATTTCATACAAGTTTTATGCAAAGAATAAAAGTCATAGAAAACACCTGAGTCAAACTACTCACCTTGGGTCCTGCGCACTGATGTCCCGTCGACAACCGACCTAGTCCCGAAGTACTCTCTCGAATTTGCGTCAATTAAACTCAATCTCAGTTCTATTCATGTAGTGGCCTAATCTCTAATCTCATGTCCCTACTCAGTTTCGAATGACCTAAGTCGTTTCGGTCAATCAATCAAACCTGATCAACTCTGGTCAACTCTGGTCAATGTGGTCATCCTAGTCACTTTTGGTCAATTTGTGCCCAAATTGGGTCAGCATAGGCCATTCCGGTCAAGATTGGGTCAAAAGGGTCAAAATCCCCAATTCCCATCACTTAGGCACATTTTTAGCTTATGGCCCTAACTACGCAACAATTTTTTCAATTTTTCTGTGGACAATCTGTACATCGCATTTAAATTTCCTATGAGATTTATGTAAAAATTTGCAGATTTGATCTATTCTTCCCAAACAGTTACCAGAATTTTATTTCACAATTTTTGGACCTCGTTTGATATGTTTTTCAATAGTGATATCAGGACATTTGGTTTTCTCGGACTGCATGTGATAGGTAGTTACTAAGTGCTCCAATTGACCTACCTTCCAAAATCAAAATGTTCTGAAATTTGGCATGTACATTCTAGGCATATACCATGACCTTTTCACCAAATCTCAACCCAAAATAATCATTTTGGGTCACTCAATTGACTCTTTACATTTCAGTCCTAAAACAAATTTTCAATTTTCAATTTTTCTAAGCTTTTTGAGTGCCTAATTTCTCCTCTCTACAGCATTGATCCAAAGCTTTCCTCTACTAGTTTTAAGGGTTCTCAGATCCAAGAACATTAATCCACTAGGTTTCATTCAAAACAGCAAGCAAGCATAACCCTAACCACTCTCAATTTCAAGTTTCAACATAGCAACATAAGGAAATTTTTCAGAAAATCTTCTAAGTCCTAGAATCTTAACTGACAAGGCACATTGGCAAGCATGGTAAATCATATTCACAAAGGGTTGTGGTTCAGACTTTATATGTAATCACCCTAAGTCTTATAATGCATCCACGTCAATATGAATTTATGAAAAATTCTAAATAAATATAAAAATGATTGGAAACTTGTTTTTAATGATCATTGTATGTTATTTAATCAAGATAAAATAAATTAGAACATTCGGATAGCTAGAAACATGTGCAAATTGTGAAATCGGGAATAATCACGCATAGACCGTGATCCGTGGTGAGAAAAACCTGGAAAAAGGAAAAAAAAACACACTGTAAACCGCGGTCATCAGTGGAAAAATCACAAAAAAAAGAGAAACTAGGTCACATGGTGACCGCGGTTCGTAAAGTGCCGATCGCGGTCCATAAAGGGATGACCGTGGTCCATAAAGTGAAGACCGCGATCCATGAAAAAAGATCTGTCCGATGACCAAGGTCTGTCTGTTTTCGACCGTGGTCCGTGTGCGAGCTATATATACGTTTCAAGCTCTAATTTTCTCATTTTGCACTGAAACGGCTCGGGATTTGGAGAGGAGTGACAAGGGACGACCTGAAGGTGAGTTTTTGATTTCTTTTGAGTTTTTCTTTAAAATATTGATATCATCTAGAGTAGCTATTAATGGATAGTAAATCAAAGTGATGATGGTCCGTTTAAGAGCTTTGTATTGTAGGTTTAGTGGCTAGAAACCAAGCCAAACGGGATAAGCTATTGTTTATTCCCTTGTATGTGTGTTTGGACACTAGTATAGATGGATTTAGGATGGTTGTTTGGTGGTAGAAATGAAGGGATTGATTTCATTGAAAGGGAATCCCGTTTTTAAGGCTTGATCAAGGGGTTTCGATGAATAAACAATGTAAACAACCATTCCTTAGTTGGTTTATGTGTTTAAATGATTGTTGGGTGTCCAATACACTAGATTTGAGTGGTAAACTAGATTAGTAATCACAAGTATAGTGTATACGTGTGAAATCCCACTATTTAGTGAGAAATTGTGTGTAGACCGTGCTCCACACCGTACTAACCGCAGTCAATGGACTTGGATGTTGTTTTTGGAGTGTTTTGGGTACACTCTAAAGCACTTACTGATATCGAACCCTTAGGGTCGGGTTAGATGTGTATTAAAGGCCCAAAATAATGTATCATTACCATCTAATGATGCAGATTGACGGTATTGGACTGTTGTGCGAGGGGCGACGATCCAGCAGCGTTTTGGCGTGTACAGGTGGGGTTCACTATCTCTTCCTCACTCTTTAGTATTATGCGGATGTAAGATATGGAATATGATCCATGTTTAAATTCTTGTACTTAGTACCATGCTAGGAATGTATGCCTTGGGTGGATTGATTAACATGATATCCTAATGTCTGGTTACTCGCTTTCTATTACTAGGATATTATGATCAGCGTGGTGTTATTTGCTTTCTTTACTTAGTTTAGCAATTAAATAAGCATGTTTGTATGTTGTGTAGAATGAAAACTATGATTGTGAAACTAAAGAACATTAAAGGTTTATTAAGAACTCCACGTACCAGGGCGATGGATGGGCACTGGTGGCACATCGCGTTGAGGTTCTCCGAATGTCCTAGGACGTCATCGTGGGAATCCCCAACTAGGCCAAACTGTGAGCAGCCGTATGAGACCCTCGAATTTGGAAAGTCATAAGGATTTTTCCCTTGGTTTTAGTATCTTCTTGGGTCGTGGTCTCAGAGGTAGACTTTTGTTTTATAAAGATGTCGTGCCTGATTATGTTCAGGACCACAATTGGGATACCAAGGGTGGTTCACTCTTTCAGTTAATTCCTAATATCAGATGGTACATTCCTGATATTAGAGTGCTACAGATAAACTAACTAAGTGTTTGAAACGCCCCTAATGATTTGAAACTGTTTGTATGTTTCGTATGCTCTTTTGTATAATGCTATTGATGTGTAAGAGAGATCCACTGGGCTTTCGAGCTCACCCCATTTTTATTTTACAGGTACTCATGAGCCCAGCGCTTAGTGAGGATGCAGACCGGAGACTGGAGGATGTATAGAGAGAGTTAGTGATATTTTTGTTAAACTGTCTCTCTGTTTTGTACAGTTTTTACGATGTATATTTGAATATGGACCGGAGGGTCATATATCATATTTTTGTATATGTATTCACAGGACTATTTTACCATTTTGAACACTGTTTTGTTTTGATTGATAAATTGATGATTTTTAGTCATGGTACGCTATACAGTGTTCAATGATTTAGACAGATTTTATCCGAAAAGTGTTTCCGCTATTATTATCTTAATTTCCAGTATAAATATGATTTTAAACATCTGGTGAATTCGATTTGCAATTAATTGCTTCGTGAAGCATGATTAAAATGATTATTTGAAATTAAGAAATGGTTTAAACCTCGTGTATAGAGGTTTGTGAAAGGAAAGATTGATGATAACTGTCGCACACCCGGTGCCTCGACGAACCACGCTCCGAGCTTGGGGCGCGTGACTCCCGAGGACAGGGCCTTAGATTGACAGATATGATGTCCGGTCTGGGGGTCGGGTGTGACAGAGTTTTGGTATCAGAGCTCAGTATTCGATAACACTAGGCATGACTGGATTTTTCCTAGCCGAGTAATGCCAGATGGAACTGTTTTTAAAATAATGTTATTGAAATGAAAAGAAAATTTTACCGGATTTGATTTTCACTGGAAATGATTTCGATCTGATTTGTTTTTGAAAAAAGAGTGAATAAAAGCCATCCACTAGTAACTATGTGGCTAGAAGTCTAGAAAAGATTTAGGTGATGTTAGGTGCTCAAGTGACCATTTGCAGACGGATTTGAGTATGGGTAGTAGCCTTGTAGATGGAGTTCTACTCCCTGCGAGAGATGTGCTTCCATTGGATAGTAGCCCTGTAGGTGGAGGCTTTACTCCCTACGAGTGATGCGCTTCCTTTGGATAGTAGCCCTGTAGGCTGAGTTTTACTCTCTATGAGTGTTGCGTTACTTAGGAAAGGATATGGGGAACTTGAGACCAAGGGCATCACATAGAAGCGAGAGTGAGTCAGATTGGCAACTCAACTATTGAGTCAACAATCCAAGTCTTGTAACCCTAGGTTTAGGGAAGACTGTGTGATGTCTTGAAGACAGTGGATCTCAATAAAAGCTTTTAGGATATAAGCTAGAGACTTATAACGTGAAAACGCACACTTTCTTTGGTCATGACTCGATTCAAGAGGATCCTGTATCTTTTGAGGGTATGGAGGAATCCTGGACTCGAAGAATGACACACCATGTATAGTGAGTGATCGATTCTTAAGCAGAACATGTATGCACTGTATTCTACCGGTATGGGACGGTTGCGTATGGTGGGTCTTGCATCTGCTTTAAGGAGCGAGACACTTGTGAAATTGTAATGGGCGATAAACAGACTCTTTGCAAGAACTTGCACGCACTGTATTCTACTGGTATGGGATGGTCGCGTACGGTGGGTCTTGCGTCATCCTTAGAGACCAGGATTTGGCATAAATATATAATAGTCGTAATGTAACATGGATTCCATTATGCTAGCGTGCATTGTTTGGTTGATTGATGGGTGTTTGCTTTGGATATATGTGATATCACTATTTTGAGTATTGACACACAAATTCCTGTACCTAGAACTGAATAAAATGTTGTCGACTTAGAAGCATAAAACCCTAGG